>JARVGW010000002.1:3083356-3096476 GCA_031762495.1 Anablepsoides rubrolineatus | reverse complement strand
AGTTCTTTACAGACAAAAAGACTTTCCAAATATGTTTTATGGTTTGCTTTGATTAAATGTCAGTAATCATATCACTTTAATGATCATCACGTGTACTTTAAGTGTGTTTGAATTCACAGCTTCCTAGTAGCACATCAACTATAATCCTATCTCCAAGTTATTTGTCAAACTCTCTTCAGTTCAGTGAAAGTGATACTAATGGTTGTAGATTTTGTGTTTTTATCTAAAAAGTTTAAAGCTAATTTTAAAGTGCACAGTAAATATGTTTCTTTGGTGTTGCTGATTGTTACATTATATTTTCTCTTCAACTTTACTTCTTTATTCTGTCTTTTTTTGGACATATCTGTACCATGTGCACACTTCTTTTTTTGGTTTATCAGGAATAGAGAGATTGCTCCTGCTGCTGGGGGAGAAACCATCCTCCCCAAACCCATCAGAGGGCGCTGCCTGCGAGCGAGTCCAGCAGAAAGCTGCCGTCACACTGGCCCGTCTGAGCAGAGACCCTGATGTGGCTCAAACTGCCATCCAGCTCAAAGGTTCATCACTTCACACGCTTGTCAACAAATGTTTTATAAAATAAAAGTAAAAAGAGAAATAATGTAAATATCAGCAAACATAAGAGGAGAATGAGAAAAACATAAATCAAAGATTTAAATAGTTACTGTATCTGGATTGCCTTATGTCTCGTGCCAAACTCAAGGCCCCAAAGGTAATACTTTAAATGTGAAATAGTTTCTCTTTTTGTCACTGGATTTGGTACCTTTTTTCCATGACAGCTGGCCAACTTTCAAGCCAAGAACATTAAATTTGATTTTTCATTAATCTTAGAGTAACAGAGAATCAAAATTATTTATATTTTGCTGTATTCTCTTCTTATTTCAAAGTCAAACAATTAATTTTTATTAAAATATTTTATTTTTTACCTGTAATAAAAGGTATATTTAAGATAATAAATAAAAAAGTTGATGTATATATATCAACTAATGTTAATGAAGTTTTTTTTCTAAATTTAATCTTTTTTCTTTATCCATTAGACTAGGTGTATTTTAAATGCTACATAAACATAATTTGGAAAATGTTATTTGTATTTCTATAAGAATACATAACACTTCTTTAATAAATATTGACAGAAATTGGCCCTTGGCTTGGACCAAATTTAGAATTTTGGCTCCTTTGTGTAACTGAGTTTGACGCCCCTAGAATAAAAATAAGAATAATAAGATTTATCATCAAAATGAAAGAAGAAAGTTAAAATGTCTGGTGTCTGTGTAAAGTATGTCAAAGATGTTTTTGAAGATAAAGATGCACAGGGAAAAATGTTTTCACATACTTTAATATTTAATATTTTGTTTTGTCATATGGACGTGTTGAGCCTTTTGTCAAAACTGTTTTGAGAAGAAAACTACTTTAGCTCACAGAGCAGAAATCAAACTGACTCAAAAAAACAAACATTTAAAATTTATTTACCCATTTAGATCAAACATTGTTTCTTTGCTCTGTTAAAAACACACAAAAAATAACTTATTTTGAATTGTGTATGTTTACATATTAGAAATCAACAGATTTAATGACTATAATAAAATATTAAGGAAGAGATACAGCTTTTGAACATGTCCTAATAATAAACAGAGAATAAACACTTTTCAATAGAATAATCCATCATGTCCAACCTGGATTAGGAAAAGATTAAAGCTCATTATCTTGTTCTTATGTCTTTTTTTTTACAGTTTTGTTTTTATTCTTCGGAGGAGATAAAAATATCAATATCAGTATTTTGCTGTGCTGAATTATTTCTACATTCACATTTATTTAAACGCAAAGATAAAATAACTGAAGTCTTCCTCTTTGTTCTTCAGCTGTTCCTCGTCTCATTGAACTGTGTCGCTCCCCTACTGAGAGAAATAACAGTGACTCTGTTCTGGTGGCCTGCCTGGTACGTATAAAAATAAATATGTGAAGTTAAAAGCCAACTTTGAACAATGTTTAATGATCCTGTGTCATTCAAACTCTCAAATAGCCCAAAATATTCCACATTTTATTTGTTTCCCCTCTGGCACCGTGAGAGGATTATTCCCTACATGAACATGTGTAACATCAGTACAACAGTGTGTTAGTGCTACTCAGAAAGGAGCGGAAATGAGAAGTTATTTTTGTTTCCCAGTTTTGAAAATAAAGTCAGAAGTTGAAATGTTGAGATTATTGTTGACTGTATGAAATATTGTTTACAAAAGCTGAAATGTTTAAGAAAAATTGTAATAGTATTTAAAGATCAAAGTTAAAAAAGGTCAATGTCGACTGCAGTGAGGCTAAATTACTTTTATAAAAAACGCAAAATGTTGCAAAAATCAACTGTAAAAATCCCAAAATGTGAATAACAACTGCAAAACATCAAAATGTTAAGAAAAAGGTCGACTGAAATAAAGTTGAAATACATTTTTTAAGAGAACTTCTGTAGTAGTATAGAAGTATTCAGTATAAAGTTTTCATTCGAAACTTAGATTAAACTTTAAAACCAAAGAAGCTTTGGCACAAAGACACTTTTTGGTAACTATTAACTTTATGGAAATGAAGTAATGACTAAATTTTATAAAAAGTTTAAATAGTATAATATGAATAATAATACTTGCATCAAGACTTGTCAATCTGTAAATATAAGTTCAATATTTCTAGACGTTTGAGCTGCTGTACAAATTTTATCAAAGAAACAGAATATCATTAGAATTTAACAATTTTTAAGTTGTATGAGCTTCAGATGTTTTGACAGTATTTCGAGGTCAAAGAGAGTTTATGTTTGAAACTTTTATTGTGAAAGACCAGAGGAAGTTCTATCAGTGTAATGGCTGTGATTGAAGATGCTTTGGTAGTAAAAAAAGACCTAAAGAAAATACTTCATGTTGTAATTTTGTAGTTTATTCTGGAAAAGAGGCTCCAAAAACCTAAACCCAGATAGGTTTGGGAACTCAGCTGGGTTAACCTCAGTCTGGTTGTTTGTTCAGCCCTGGATAGAACAACAGTTTGCTGAACTCTGCAAGGGCATTTATAAACAAAACAAAACAATCCGAACGCAAATTACTTTCAAATAAACTGCTATATGTGCTATAAACATTTCAGTAGTACCCCCACCACTAATGCACTTGTTATCATTTGTGCAGCAATCGTAGTAGATCACCTGCAACTCGCCTATTAATACTACATGTTTTTGTAAATTTGCACAGTTTTAGCACTTGTTATTTGGAATCTTAGTAGATGAGACCCTGTGTGTTTAATGTACAGCTTGTCTGTATTTTCCACACTAAGTGCATGTTTGCCAGGAGCTTCATTAGGTTGGCTGCAAAATGCCCTCCTCTTCACCGAGTTCACACTTGTCAGTCGTTTTCTGGTTAATGGGATTCTGTTTTATGCTTTTAGCCAGGGGTTAGATAGATGTCTAGATGTTGAATCTTCTACCTTCAAAGAACACCAAGCTTTCATAAATCCTTTGCAATCTTTAATGTAAATGTCGGAGGCTCTCCTGGCTGAACAGGTCAGACGTGTCGTATATTAATCATTCACTCTTCAGATCACGGGATTTCATTAAAACAAGTGCTGCTCAGAAGAGACTGAATGTTCTTGAACTTGTTGGTCTATGTACAACTCAACCTTCTTAATTGTCTCTATACAACTGCATAATATGGATGTGTGTACCGTTGCATGCATCAAAGCAGCAGGACCTCAACAGCAGATAATACATGTCTTCGGTGTCTGTGCTCATGCATAATGTCTGCTCGTGTCTGCAGGCTGCTCTGAGGAGGCTGGCAGCAGGCTGTCCCGACAGCATCGAGGCCGCCGACCACCAGCAGCTGATCAAACCGCGGCTGGTCGATTCTTTCCTGCTGTGCTCCAACATGGAGGAGAGCTTCGTCTGATAGCCTGCACGCCCGTACACACAGAGACAAAATTCACTTACATTTCAGCAATACTGAAATTTGTTTTCTGACACATCTTCTGCTTTATGTCCTGAGAGGATTTCCCAATTTTTATGTTGAATATGACTAAGCACAATACAAATCCATAGCTTCAGAACCAAAGGAGTTGAATTTTTTTTTATAACTGTGTTTAATATTTATATAATTATTTTATAGGCATAGCTATTTTTTGCTTACTGTGCAATTTTGTGTTATTGATAAAATTCCAAGGCTTCAAACACTGTGTGATACCGCTGACAGAATTGATCAATACAAAAAACAAAGATCAATTTTGACACATCTAATTAATATTTTGTGTACTTTGAGTTTACATTACCTTTTCATTAAGTACAGTACCATGATGCAATCATCTACGAAAAACAAAAACTTATTCTCAATTGTCTTTGCTAGCAAATATTACATTTTTTACAGCAAAAATAAATCTCAAATAAAAAAGCTTTTTATTTAAATAGAGTTACTATAATTGTGTGTAATGTATGCAAAATAAAGGCTTTAATCCAGTCAGTGTCAAATGTCTTTCTTTGTGCTGTGATGAACTGAGTATGTTGTTGCAACTTCAAGTTTACTAGGATAAAATATCACATTAAAGCAGGTACATAGGTTCAAAACTGCATCCCAACCAGGAATATTATGGTAAATGGATTGTACTTATATAGCACCTTCCTATCCAACCAGGACAATCAAAGAGCAAACTACTTTATGGCTGTGGCTTAGATCGGTCGTTTTCCGAGAGTCAAATATTTGATTCCACCAGTCTCATGTTGAAGCAGCCCTGGGCAAAGTGCAGAACATTGTGTCCCATCAGTGTATGAGTGTGATCTAAAGCACTGATTAGTCTCCATAGAATGATGATTATGCAGATAGCAGAGTGATGTAAGGATGGATAAATAAGGGCTCAAATTATCATGTAAAGTGATTTGAGTAGCCTGGTTGGCTTGAAAGGCGCTATGTAAGTTCAGTCCATTTACCATTTAAATGACAGAAGTGTGTGCAGAAATGTCCAGGAAGGTCCCATCTCAGCATTGATCTGAAGGTTGAGGGATTAAAAAAAAAAGTATAACTCTGGGGTTCAGGGACCATCATGTGTCTGCTTTTGTTTTTATTTTTGGTGGCGTCTTACATTTTCTCTTTCTGTTTGGTTTACATTAGAAACAGGCTGTCGGTGTTGAAAGGCTCAAAGTTAATTATGTGCCCGAAAAGGCTGATGTTGTGATATCTGGCATCATTGTCATGTATTATTTAAAAAAATTAGTTCTCCTAGTTTTCAAATTTACAAAAAATTAAAAAATAGCATCCCTTGAAGCCATCTTGCATGCCAATGTTTAAAGCAACCAAGCTCAGAGAGCATGTTGGAGATAAAGCTCAGCCACTACCACAGCAAACGACTAAAGCTGAAAACAAAACCACACAAAGAATCAAAAAACATAAAAACTCAAATGTTTTGTTTAAAGGTTATAAATGTGTGGCTGTGACTCTTTACAGAATAAATAAACAGAGGTTTGTTTGTGATGGACAGATGTTTTATTAAATTGTGTCAAAGATTCACCTGTTTTCTAACACGTTTAGTGTTACAAATGAACAACTGCTGATCTCTGTCACTTTTTATCTGTTCATTCTTTCTGGTAACAGCACCACTCCAAGTGCAACAATCTCTGCTTTGGTGTTAATAGCAACCTGCACATGGGACGGTGAACCTGTAACCGGTCCAGTCGCCCACACATGATGCAAGATGACCCAGATGCTGTGGAACTGTCTGGTGCACAAAACAACAACCCTTCCTTGGTGTTGCTGTTCTTAGTTGACTGGAACGAGTGATGTGATGTTCATGAACGATCCAAATCTTTTGAACGGATCTTTACAAGGAACAATAGGAGCCGGGTCACGGGCAGTAACGAGCCATTTGTAATTTTATTTATTTTATTCCTCATATAATCTTTATGTTTTCATCCTTAAATTGCTCCCGCTTTGCTTTTTCATGGAAAACAGGCAGAGCGGTGGAGTACAGATGCTCACGGGAAAGGGTCTGCTTGACCAAACACATGGTTCCACCCATGTAACGTGATAACATCACGTCGCCATACATGATGACGTATTTCCCTACGTGATAACGTAACTCATTCAAAATCAAACGGCTCTTTTGAACAGCTCTATGAAACAAATGGCTCCCCAAGATCCGGATCCCTTCAAAGAGCCATTTTATCTCATAATTAACTAGAACCATCTCAATAGGTGTGGGTGCCCTCTTGTAGCCACTGGTTCCAACATCCGGTCACTGTGACATCTATCCAGCCCACATGTTGAGCAATTGTATAATTCTCGTGCAAACCCACAATGCAACCCTTATCAAACACTTGTCAATAATGCTGTCTAATATGTAAAGGATTCATCTGTTGGTTGACCTTCATTCACTGTTTAGACTGACCATCAGATGCTCCAGCTACTACTTTAAAATACTAATATGCTCAACTTGTGATGTCACCATTTATGCCCTCTGGTGCTTTATTGTCCAAGTTATATTGATGGAATTTAAGAATATTGTTTTGACTTTGAATAAAAAGTTCAAAACCATGCTACAGACAGCTTCAGAGCTGCAGAAGTCTATTGAATGAGTAATGAAACTTCTTCAAGACACAAGAAAAGAAGTTCAGTTGTCATTATGCCCTGAGGACATCTTCTGTTTATGGGTTGTCCATGAAGCTCCCACCTCCCCAATATGCTCCTGTCTCACAAAACACTTACCCACACAACTCAGTGTTAGTGAGGTGTTAGGAAACCGAGAGGTCATCCACCAGTTTGAAGGTCACTAGTTCACCCATTCCCTGCTTCAACATTTAAATAAAGTATTCTTACTGAAATGCAACCCTGTATGTTCCTTATTTTTGAACAATTTCTTTTAAAAGCATCCAATTAACAAGTTCATTTCTGAGATCAGAAGAGGATCCAGTTTTCTAAGATTCCTCTTCTCTGAACACCCCCGCCTCCTAAAATACCAAATGTTACAAAAGTTTTAATGCAGAACTTTAAACTCATGACTGATCTCGGACATGACGCAGAAACTAGTGGGAAAGGAATATACGATGATTTATGTGCCGAACTTGTGCTTTGTAAAGCCATCGCTTTGATTTTTTTTTTTTTTTCATGAGGCTTCCTCTCCTTGGAGAGACAATTGAGGGTCCTCTTGCTTTTTTTTATTTCACCTAAGGGCATTAATGCTCAGTCTGAACTTGTTACACTCCAACCAAGTGTTGAGACAATTGAACTACTTTGTGTGTGCGTGTGTGTGTGTGTGTGTGTGTGTGAGATGGAGAGAGAAAGAGAGAGAGTGTGTGTTGTCCAGCATACAAGTGGGACTGTGTTCAGAGGCCTTTGTATAGAATATGCTCCTGCCTCGCTTTGTTGAGAACCAATAAAATATGTATTAACGCAGAGGAGGACTAAACAGACAGCCTAAAAAACACAGGTTCCTTTGATATGGTTCTGCCTTGACCATGACCATGAGACCAAGTGTTGCAGCTTTGAGTGTTTTTTTCCAGTTTCTAAGCTTCTGAACTGTCACTATTCTCTCTTTCCAACATCTTCTGTCAGTATTATCTGTTCGATTCTGCTCCTCATCCATAAACAAAATAAAAAAGTTTCAAAGTGGTGATCAAATGGAAAAGAAGCATTAAATAATGCAGGTTTGATTTGTTGTTAAAGTTCCTAAAAACAAGTCTAAGTAGAGCAAAGTCATCTGTCTTAAAAATTTACATCTCACATAAAATCAATTACTAATGAATCAACAAGTGTCAACATCAAGTCATTTTCTGTTAGCTTTCAGTCTGAAACCATGTGTCTCAGATATTTTCTGTAAGAAAAGATTTTGAGAGATTTAATGCTTAAAAACACTTTTTACATCTAGAATTTGCTTGCTTTTTACTTGGAAATCTTTGTACATGTCTTGTTCTTTTTTGATATTTTCAGATACTCTCTTTTACTTTTAAATTGCTTTTAAAGGTCATTAAATTGCACTTTTCTTTTTGCAAAATGCACAGATTAGTGCAAAATGTGGTCAAGTTGGATTTCTTTGGCAGAGAAAGAAAAAATAAAGCAAATATTATTTCTAATTCTTTTTGTTACCCCTTGGTTACACTTTTATAGTACGTTATTGATTATTGCATTTTTTATTTGTTTTTTTTTTTGGGGGGGGGGGGGGTAGACTATTTGTTCACAGAATTTCAAGGCAAACCTATGTTTCCTATTTTTCCTATATTCCTAAACCTATGTGCAACTTAAGTTGTACGATTTCCTAAAATCAAGAAATGATTCTTTGAGAGTCTGTGTCACAGATCACAACAATTGTCATCTTAATATCAACAGGCCTAACCATGATCTAACTTTGATCTGAGAAAACAAATGGCAATGCTGCTGATACATACAACACATGCAGTATCATCACATCTAGCATGTTGGGACAAGGTCAATGTCCTGTTTGTTTACATGGGGGAGGGTCTTGAAACATTTACTAGAACCAACCGACTGGACAGCTGCTCCTGTTCCAGCTTCAGTTTCCAGGTTAAAGTGCAAGGCCTACCTATTATTTACTGCCTACTACTTACTTAAAAAATTTTAAACGGCTGGCCTGCAGAAATCTAAAAATGATGCAATAAGAGAGAACACTTGAAAAAACTCAAACTGCTAATTTTCAAACTTTTTAGTTTTAGCTGAATAATTTATTCCCTCAGGATTTCCACAATCACACAACTCTCAGCACTTTGTGATCTGCTTTTTGTTAACACTTTGTTTGAAGGAGTACATTTTTTTGTTTGGTAATCAAAATTAACGAATGGAAAAACTAAAACTGACAATCATTATTTATTTAATAAAAGCTATTTATGTCGAAGCTGCTAAAATTACTTTTCCATGCAACACAAACTGTAACCTTGTGAAAGTGCATCTGCACCTGTCCCACATTTGACTGCAGCACATATAGACCCTGACACTTTAAAGCCTATATGATTTAACTTTCTCACAGTTGGATGTGTATATTTTTTTCTAATTATTCTTATTTAAAAACGTCTTTAGTCCCTATAGTGGACTTCTGTTCTGAGGCCACAGAGGGATTTTAATTAAGCTATTAGCTCTTATGGTCACAACATTTGCTAAAATCAGTGGTGCAAAAATGTTCTATAAACAGGTTTTTATTAATTCAAACACTGCAAAATACCAGAATAAATAAAGGCTGTAGGGTAAAAAATTAATTTAAAACAACCTCACTATTTTTTATGTGGCAAGAAACGAATAAATGTTAATAATAGTCTGCAATTATTTGAAAATAGAAATCAAATATTTAAAAATTATTAAAGTAATGCTGAAATAAACAGCACTTAAATCTGCAACAAGCATCATTTTGTTTAGTAAATTGGTATTTGTAAAATATCATTTTTTTCAGCTCGTTACTGCAGGGGGAAAAAATGCAACCTTCTAGTTAGACTTGTATTGTGCTGGTTAGTTTGTAACACATGGGGTCAAAGAGTCAAATCCACATATTGAGTTATGACCCTACATGTCCTCTGACAGACTAAGTCTATGAGTTAAAACAGCAGAATCCCCAGAAATGCTTCAGTTGAGTTGGTTCGCTGTTCTGGGTTGATGACCCACCGTTAATGTTGCTGACTCAGATGAGACAGTTCACTGCTCTGGGTCAATGACTCACTGAAAATACCTTAGATTCAGATAAGTAGAGTCAATGCTCCAGGTTAATAACACCCTGAAAATGCTTTGAATTCAGATGATTTGGGTCATTGTTCTGGTTTAATAACTCTGCTGCTAACTCACCCCTAATTTACACTGGATGTGGTTCTGCTGAGGTCCGACCTCCACAGCAAATACGCAACCATTATAATCAATAAGAGTATTTACACTGGCTCCGCATGGCGGCGTACAGCAGTGGTGAGCAGACAGCAATCCACCAAAATTAGCTTTAATCCTATTTTTGATAGATGCCGGAGCTGCTCCAGAGTCAATCTACAGAGATCATGTTGCACCAACAGAAAAAAGGAATGAGCACGACATCCATCTTTTCAAAATAATTCACCAAAGGCAAACTAATTTTGTTGAAATCCCAGCTATATTAATAAATACATGGATATATTTCTACACAAATGCTGTCAGAATGTATGGTTTTGTTTAGGAAGCAGATGGCAACATGTAGTGTGCAGCATATGTGTACTCACACGATACTAATAATATTCGTAGATAATATTTTGTAATCAAAAGTTTCAAAAAGATGACAGTGATGCAGTTTCAACTGTGTTTGGAGACTGTTTTTCACCAAATTAATTATTTTGCTCAGACTTCCACATTTATCACTGGAGTTACTGTACGATCTCGCATTTCCAGCTGCGAACAGCACAGCAGTGCGGATCGGAACCGCATGTAAATTAGGGGTCAGATGAGTTGGTTGATGCTCTGTTTTAATACATAGAGATTAACATAAGTTTTTATCAGACAAAAATACAAACTGTTGTGATTTTTGACTTAATTGTAATCTATAAAGTCCTGTGAGAAGAGAGCCAGGCTCAAATAAGCCTAAAAGAATGAGGGTTTGATTAATGCAGTTTAGGGTGTATCTTTACCTGTGGAGGGGTGTCCTCACGATGACACTTGAGAAGATTTTCCAGTGAGGTACAAAATGTTCATACTGTGATTTTTTTGTTTAGGAATAACTGACTTATACTTTCATAAGATCCAAACAAAAAACAAAAATGGAACCAAAGCCAACTGTGAGTTTACTGAAGATTAAAAAAAAGAAATCTTACCTCATCAGCTGTGTTTTTCTTAGTTGTTCTCAAACGTTTTATAGCAAGTACAACCTCAGAAAATACTAAACTCTATAGTGTTACCAGTATGACAGTTGTTGGAAGGTGGAAGGAATACTAGGTCATAATTGTAAATCAGAGTCCAGGGTCAGAACAGACTCTACCTGCTGAGGAGGCTGAGGGCTTTTGGAGTGCAAGGGATGCTCCTGAAGACCTTTTTTGACTCTGCGGTGTCATCAGCCATATTCTATGAGGTGGTTAGCTGGAGCGGCAGCTTATCTGCAGCTGAGAGGAAGCAGTTAGATAAGCTCATCAAGAAGGCCAGCTCTGTGCTGGAAAGCCCCCTCGACACAGTGCAGGTGGTGGGAGACAGAAGAACTCTGACTAAAATAACATCACGGATGAACGTCTCCCACCACATGCATGAAGCTGTGGCTGAACTGGAGAGCTCCTTCAGCGACAGACTGCTGCATCCGAGGTGTACAAAGGAGCGTTATTGCAGATCCTTCCTCCCAGCTGCGGTCAGACTCCACTATAACCAGCACCACACCCAAAAACCACAATAAGTGTTCACAAAAACCACAATAAGTGTTTATACACCTGCTGCTGCCTGCATAATCATTTGTACTGTTATTATTTACTATCATCTTTTTTATTAGTAGTAATCGTATCATGGCTAGTCAGTGTTAATTTCATTTTTTGTGCACTGTCTAAAGTTTGTAAAGTAACTAATGTGGGAACCTCTGTACGGATGCTGCTGTGACACCTGAATTTCACCTCGGTGGGACAATAAAGGCTATTCTATTCTATTCTATTCTATTCTATTCTATTCTATTCTATTCTATTCTATTCTATCTAAATGAGAACTGGTTCTCAAACATTTCACCTGGTAAAATAAAAGATCAAATAAAATCAGAACTTTGTGGACCTTGTCAAGCTTACTGGCCCATCTTGGAGAAAGCTGAGTCTGTGAACTTTGGGCTTGGTCCATCCATAACTGGGGGTGAGAGTCACCGAGGCAGTCACTGAGTGAGGCGGTGACCAAGGCCACCCCAAAAATATTTTTGATCACCTCAAACATCGCTTTTCAGAACCAGAGGGTGAGTTCTAATTACAAGCTACACAGTAAAAAACAAAGTGTCATTTTAACACCTATATAGTTGAATTTAACTCTGTTTCAGATAATATTTGGTCCCACTCAAAATTAGTGTAAAATGTACTCTATAACCAGTGTCAACTTCTCAGAGTTAATTTTACTCATTTTAGTGTCAAAATCAACAATGAAATGAGTAAAATTATTTAACACTATAGTTCGTTTACACTCTACAGAGTAAAAATATTATTTTGATGGAGTTATTTTTCCCTAAATTTACTTTAAATGGATATTTTATTGTGTAATACTATTATTTACTTTTTCTTTTTACACAGAGTTTTGCAAACTATCCCAGAGTTAAAATCAACTCTAGAAGTGTTGTATTGACATAGGTCTTGCGTTAGCTAGGCAGCGCAACAGAGTGACCCTTCACACACAAGAAAGTACCTCTCACTCATGGTGTCGATTTATGACCAATAACACAAAACTTAAACTTAAAAACTAACCAACCTAAACAAGAAAACTAACCAGAACAACTAATTTTTACACTCATGAACACTTTTAACAGTCTTAGACATGCAAACACACCATTTCTACAAGATTACCCAGCATGCCTTGCTGAGAAAATTCTGGTCTATGAGGAAGAGGGCGGGGCTTTTCAGAATACTTTTTTCAACACTGCATGGTGTTATATAACGACACTGTTAAGTGTTATATAAGACTTAACAGTGGGAGGAGCCTATTTAACACCTTCCAGTGTTGAGACAACACTGACGAAATCAACACTGTGAGTTAACACCAACACTGGGTGTTAATTTACTTAGTAAGTGTTAATATAACACTTGGAGAGCTGAAATCAACTCTGAAAAGTTTAACACTAAAATTTTAACACTCGAATTTTTACTGTGTAATCCCACTCTTCAGACTCTGCAGTAAAATCTATTCAGTGGTGCTGAAGAAGAGAGTCTGGGCGATAATCAAACCTCAGATTCAAGAACACTGACCCAGCTCTTTACTTTCACTATGGATCATGAGGGTACGTGGAACTTTGCCCAACATGTGTTTTGTAGACTGGAGAGTGCATTTAACTGTGTTTCCTGGGGTACCCTGTTGGTGATGCTCTGAGTATTTTATTGCTAATGGTCATTCAGTTCCTGTACAAACAGTGAGAGTCTACTTCACTCGTGTTAGTGTTAACAGTAAATTGGACCACTCTAAGTTGAGAGTAGCCATGGCCAGCGGCGCCGGATTCATTTTATAGGTGG
>JARVGW010000002.1:3040883-3061383 GCA_031762495.1 Anablepsoides rubrolineatus | reverse complement strand
CTGTGGCTACAATGTAGTTTGCCATCATCAGTGTGTGAATGGGTGAATGTCTGTAAGTGTACAGCGCTTTGGGGTCCGAAAGGACTTGATAAAGCGCTATATAAAATTTCAGTCCATTTACCATTTAAGGAACAAAACTATGTTTCCTTGAAAACTAAACCCAAACAACATACCTTAGTTGACAGCCTCTGTCCCAATCTACTACAAAATGATATTTAAAAGTACATTAGATACTTTTTCTTTGTATTTCTTTTAAATAAAAAAGATCTATTGATATTAGACCCCCCCCCACCACCACCCACCACCACCACCACCACCCATCAAGAAAAGACCTAAATACAATTGGAATAAACACTTTCAAACATGGTTTTTGGTATATACTGATGTAGTTTAAAGTGTTTGAAGCAGAACTTAGAGTAGAATTGATGTTTTATGTTATTTTTTTGTGTTTACTGCATTTTATTTTTTGTGGTTGACCATGTTTCTGTAGTTTTGCTTGTATTAAAAGGGAACTTTAGCCATCTTTTTTTTCTCAGTGATGTTGTAATGGAAGTAGAGATAACATGATTGGTGATCTAAAACATGCTTTGACATTATCTAGACAGGGTTTGATTTATCATATTTCTTTGGCCTACTCTACATCACTTCTACTACTCCCTGCAAAAGGTTTGTGTCTTACTTGACAAAAGAAATGCAGAAGGAATAAAAGTTGCTGCCTGGGAAAAAAACAAACATTTATCTAAGAATACAAGTGATTTAAGACAAACTGAGATTTGTTTCTTGTTTTTTTTTTCTGTAATCACTAAACAGGATAAAAACAAGACATATTTAAATGCCAGGACAAGATAAAACCACAAAAACAGGGTAATTGAACATGAAAAGAATAATCTAGAAAGACTTTTTGGTGTTTCTAAAGCATCCATAACCCCCATACTGGAGTCATGTGCAAACACAAGGTCCAATTTTTCAAGGAAATAGGGTCTATGTTTGTGAGGTGACTGCACATTAGGTGGGTGACCTCTCAATCTATACCAGGTCCTGAAATGTACACAGAGGAGTAGATGTTTTCCTTTTCGTCCTCAATCTCAAAATCCAAAATAATGAAGTATTGTGTTCGTCAGATGAAGGTCAGACAGTTCCTGTTGTCACACCTGTGATTTTAACTGGGTTCTGTGGTGATGTAATTGTTCTAATTTGTCATTATCCCTTTTCTGGCCAGTTTCACTGGTTTTTTGATTACATTATCACAATGTAAAGGAGGTTGACAACAAGATAATATGCAGTACTAAGAATGTCGTTTTGCATGACATATACTTAGAAAAATAGGCTGTGATTGAGGCTGTAGATTACATATGTCAAACTTGAGGCTTGTGGGCCAAATGTCACCACCATGACATTTTATGTGGCCTGCGATAGCTTTAAAAATGTATTAATGTCCTAAAATAATCATATGCTGCATTAAAGCCAACATTGAGCATAAACTATATCTCCCATAATGCACGTCAAGTATTTTACCTGCAAAATGACAGCATCCCACAACTAGGTGGAGGTGGGTTCTAAAGAGGCTGGAATCAGACAAATTTGGCTCGTAAAATCTCCATATCACTGCATTTTAGCTGGCTTCTTTTTCTGTGGTCCAGTTGTACTGGAGAGTGGGAACCGGAATGACCACTCCAGTGGGAATTCCCTGTCTGAAAGTGGGAGAGTTTAAAATTTAACTTGGTGGCTACTCACCACTACTCAACAGTGAGTAAAACTCTTACTTTTACTTTTAATCATATTTCAGTATTATTTATGTCAGTCAGTCAAACATGCAAGTTTTTCATAACTGGCTTGATAAGGGGAAACTATAATACTCGTGTGACTCTCTGTGAAAATGAATGTGACACCCCTGTTGAAAATAGTTTTGAGCTTGCAAGTGGTGGTTTATTATTTTGTTTTCAGCCTGTTGAGATCCTGCATGGTGTCCTGGCAGCGTATTCATAACATGGTACCTGTTCACATCTGCATGGTTTGGTTGGCAAAAATGTGAAGCCTGGTTAACATCTAGGTACTGACCCCATCATGCCCACACAATGGTAACGTAATGTTGTGTGACCTTCTAATCACACGACGCTAAGAGTCATCAGAGTTGTGCCGGTGTAAGACGTGGTGTGAGTTGTGATTGTGGGAAAATGGTAATATTGTTGTGGGAACATGCTGCTAATGTCCAGATTATAGTGAGCATGCAGGGTTTAGTTTATTAGTATTCAACAAGAACTAAGAGTATAGCAGCATCATGATTGCCTTTACACTGAAGAAGATTTGTGAACCAGTCACATTCTAATAGACAATGGAGAGGGCTACTTGGCAAGACGGTTGTTGGTTTGACTCCTGCCTGGAGTCTTTCTATGTGCATGTTCTCCCTGTGCATACATAAATTTTCTTTGGACATTCCAATTTTGTTCCACAAAAAAAAATGCCCGTTAGTTTAATTGGTAACTCTAAATCAGCCTCTTGTTTGTCTGTGAGTTGGCACTCAAAGTGGGCTTGCAACCTGTGCAGAGTGTACCTGGTTTCACACAACATCTGCTGGAGAATAGCAGTTCCACCATGATTCTTAATGGAAAAGCAGGTGAAGAAAATGGATGAATAGACGGCAGTTGTGGGGAGCACAATGATCTCGTATAGGAAGGGCAATAGAACAATACCACAATGCTTTGGTATGGAATTAAATGTATCTTTGTTCATACTGTATGTAATCAGCACCTCCAATACTCTTTATGTTTGCGGATATAACATTGTTATATTTATTGAATCAGGAAAAACGCAGTAAACCAGAACAATAGACAGAAAAAATGGAGTAAACCGGGGAACTAAACTACAATATCAGTGTCAGCTCTCAGTTCCTTTATAAATAATAAATCAAATGTCGAGGTGGCCATGTTTGTTCAGTCTCTCTCTAGATGAGAAACTGTTGTGTTCAGGTCCCATCTGAAACTAAGGAAACACTTCCGGGATTTCGACTCAAAATGAGAAACCATTGAATGACAACAAATGTCACAGAGAGCCTTTGCAGACAAACAGTGATCTCTGAGCTCATTCTGTGTACATAAACAGAAAAAGGACAGATCTTCACTGTTAGATGTGCTCAGAAAGATTCACCTGTTTGTATTTCTCTGCTTTTCCATCTACTGTTTTTACCTGACTTAAACTTCTACAGAGAGGCAATATTTCTACTTTTCTTCTGCTCTTTCCATATTAATATTTTCTGTGTATGCATCACTTATTGCCTCTCTGGGATTGAATCCCTGCACTCAGAAAGGTCCTGCCGGGGACCTTTCTGAGTGGAGGTTACATGTTTTCTCTGTGAATACTGTGGTTTCCTCCCACTGACCAAAAACATGAATGTTAGGTTCATAAGTAATTCTAAATTGTTCCTGGGTGTGATTGAGAGTCTGAATGGCTATTTGTCTCTAATTCCCAGTTACTTCTGAATAATTCACTTTTTCACAAAGCTGTGCAGAAAAACTAGCATTTGGAAATAAGACCTCTAAATTAATATACTACCACCAGTGGTGGGCACTACTCCCCTAAAACGCAAACGTGTTAATTGCAGACCTAAATTTCTCCTTTGGGCTTTTGGGGTTTTACCAATTTCTTTAAATGATGTGCAGATTTGTGCTTTCTAAATTTAGATATAAGTAGCGCTAATCACAAATAAAGTTTTATATTTGATCGTCAATTTCGTCTAAACTCACTATGTTTTGCAGCCACATGGTTCATTAAAACTTCATCATTATCTTGAACATTGGAGGGGACAGCTGTCTCTTCTTAACACAATGTAGCTCCACCGTGTGGAAACAACAACCCCTCAGCCCCTTTATTCTCACACTTACTGTTCTTCTTGGTGATGGTTTTCATTTAGTAGAGACAGTTCCCACAATTCTTTGCGTGGCAGGATGCATATGGAGCTACTTTACTGAGGGACAATCCACCTGTGGTTCTGACCTGCAGAACCATGCTCAGCTTTGCAGTTTGTACCTCCTCTCAGAGAGACACTGCGGCAATAAATTTTAAATAAATGAGTAATAAGAAAGAAACAAAGAAACAGTTTAAATTCACACTCTTATTTTGTAAAGAATGGTTTCCTGTCCTTTGTTCTGTAGCCTACAGAATGCATCGCTTCAGTTTTACAATAAACAGTTTAAAATTGCTAATATATCTTATTTATTTACTAGTATTTAACCAGGCAAGTCTCGTTGAGATCGCAGATCTCTTTTTCAAGGGGGGCCTGAAGGCAACCTATTGTGCATGTTTTTAGGGGTGGGGGAAACCAGAGTACTCAGAGAAAACTCACGCAAACACGAGGACAACGTGCAAACTGAGCACAGAAAGACCCCAGGACCTTTTTGCTGTGAGGCGTTGGTGCTAACCACTGAGCTGTCGTACGTCGTATGTTTTCTTACCAAAGCTTTACCATAAACATAAGAAAATGAACAAGAAGCAGCAGAACTAGCAATCCACAACTATTTTTATTTTAACACCATGACTCAAAAATCTGTTTCGACCAAACACCTCCTCTAACTACAATGACACGTGACAAGCTGTGACAATAAAGTTTTAACTTGTTTCTTACCTGAATGTTTTATGGTAAACAGAGACAACCTTGTGCTTTATGTTTTGTTCTGCTGAATTTATTTGAGCATGTGTTCTTTTGAGCTTGCAAACCTAGATGTATTGACTAGCACTTTAGAAATTGCACAACTGAATTTTGAATTAGCGATGCTCACCACTGACTGCCACATACAATGTAACACGATACAGTGCATACATTACAATATGATACTGTATGTTATTGTCCACAAGTGATCTGTCCAAAAAGCACTCTGTATTTCAAAATGATTCAGATTGCACTGAAACACTGCAGATAGTTTTTGAAAACTGCTACAACTGACAAGAATGGCTGAAACAAAATGTTATTTCATGGACCATGTATCTGTTGTATTTTAAATACTCTAATTAGGATTTTAAATTTATTAAGGATGAGTTTTATTTGTTAACGTTATGGTTTTGTTTGCATAATGCTGGTATTTTATGCAATCATGCAGTAACCCATTGACTTTCTTTTCTTTTCAGGCATTCACAGAGGGCATCACTAACCAGCTGATTGGCTGCTTTGTGGGTTCTCTCCAGGAGCCTGGCTGTGTTCTGGTGCGGTTGTACGGCAGAATGACAGAACTTTATGTGAACCGGGATCGGGAGGTGGAAATGTTCCGGGTTTTTCATGCCCATGGCTGTGCCCCTGAGATCTACTGCAGCTTCCAGAACGGCATCTGCTACGAGTTTGTCAGTGGAACCGTGCTGGATGACGAGTTACTACGACAACCATCCATCTACAGGTCTCTGCAGCAAGAGTGGTCCAAATTGTCTCGGAGATACTTAGAAGAGACACTTGAGCAGATGCAGGATGAAAACATTTTGTTTTTTTTTCATTATTTGCATTGTCACATTTAAACAGATTATGGAGTGGAAATGAACCTGCCTAAAATATTTAGGATTTTTTTTTTGTCAAAGAAATAAGGATGAAAAGAAGTCATAAGTACATAAGTATGAATTTTATGATGCTAGAATTCCTTCTTATGTCACAAGAGACATGTCTTTTTTTACCAAACGATGCAAAGCTTTGATGTCCTGCTGAAATCTTTGTGACCTATCTTGTTAAGACAACCACAGAGTACAGGTTTTCTCCTATCAGACTCTCTAAAGGCCCAATCACACTATAATGCTTTAAACAATTTGTGCTGACTTGTGAAAATGTAGTTATGACAAAATTACTCATACGTTGTATTCAATCTAATCCTGCAGTATGTATACATCCACAAGAGGCTTCCAGTAGATATTTTTAATTACTTCTTTTACATATAAATTTTTAGTGTCCTTGAGTCAAAAGTCACAGGACACGCGTATTTCAGTAAAAAAGAGAAAATGGCATATCTGAATATGTTATTATGGACATATCCAAAACATGGCCACCATCTTGAAAGCCACCATATTGGATTAAGGGCAATATTTTCTAATGATAGTCGGCCCCCATCACATGTTACTTGCTTCTTCCTACAAATCAAAAACAGGTGCACTAGGCTTATTAGTAACTCTAAATTGTCCTGCATTATTTCAACAAAAAGTTGCTATTAATAAATACTACTGTATAAATATTTTATATTCTATTTTGTAAGAATCAAATTATTTGCTACTTCAACAGATTAATGAAAATATTGTTTAATGTGCAATTATATTAAACTAAACTATACTATAATATTGCTTAGATTATTTTAATGCTATGTCAGAATTAAATGATTAAAAAAAATAAAGTACAATAAAAAACTTAAGGAGCTTCAGGTTCAGGAGCAGTTTATTATGTTTGTGTTAAAAGAAAACATCTTGTGCTTATTGTTGGAGATCAATAGCACATTTGATTTGAACATTTCATTTAATTTGTGCTGATGGTGGTTTTTTTAGTATTATTTCAGCTGAGTCATTTGTCATGTTAAGTGATATTGTTTATTCACACCCCCGGTGTCAGTCATCATATATGTAACAGGTTGGTGTTGTTACACACTGCACAGGACAGCCGGTCAAGGCTGAGCAGCTTGGGCCACAACAGGCATTAATCACTCCGCTCTGTCTCGTACAATCAGTAGCAAAAACCCACAACATTTCATGTCACTAAGGTGTTTCAATAACAAAAAATAAATAAATGAATGAACCTTTTGGTTAAAAGGTCACACATGCAGGGAGGACCATTATTCTATTTAAATGAAGAACCCGCTAAATGGAAAGGGAGTTGTGCTTCTGCTCTGATAATGGCAGTTTGTGCAATAACATCTTTGGCCTCAGTCGTCTGAGAAAATGTTTTCTCTATGCAGATTGATTGCAGCTGAGATGGGAAAAATCCACTCGATCCAGGCGAAACGTAACCTTCCAGCTGAACCTCTGCTCTGGACTAAAATGTCCCACTTTCTCAAACTGGTACAGACAAACATAAACACCGGCCCAGCTGAGCAGTGGAGCACCAAAAGGTAAAGTGCAAGCCCTGACAAAACTAGTCTCTCAACACAACACAATCATTAATTTAATAAATGCTAGGCACATTAATGTGTTATTATTGCATTAATGTGGCTGATGCTTAAAGGCGACAATGATTTTAACTCTTGTTAATGCTAATAGGTTTTTTTTTATTTCTCACTGGCTATGAGTACACATGCAGACAAACCCAGTGGTTACTGGGGTGCGGGGGTGGGTTCATGATCACTATTTATATATATGAAGCAGTAGCTTAAAAATTGCATAAACAACTTTGAGTCATAATTCAATTTTATGCATATTGAGATTAATCCAAATTAATTTAAAAAATTGAGATTATTAGTAATTAAAAATGTTAATTGATACCCAGCACTAAAAAAAAACATTAATTGTCTGATCAATGTAGTTCTGAAGAAAGCACAAAATCACAAACTACAAAACCAAGCAGAAAAATAAAAATTATCATATGTTTACAAAGTGAACATAGCCTTAGAGGTGTTACACTGATGTTAATTCATACTAAGGATACATACTGAGTTCATTTAACTAAATTCATTGCTTCTGAAGTTATGAGGGGGGGTGGGGGTATTATGTAAAGTCTACATTTTTTTGAGCTTCATATCATGTTATAATGTCATTCCTTCATCAAATGCATGCTCAGAGTGTTGCTTTGACTCATTCATGCATGTTTGAGAAATCCTTAAATCTCCTGTGGAGTTGTAGAAAGCTCCTGGCCCACAGTGCACCCCTCCCCCAAAGCAGTTACTAATATTATTAAGGGTTTATAAAATTTCAGTTATAAAAAAATAATTAATAAAAAAAATGCAGATGTCTAAAAATAGTTTCAGTCGTTTGTTCTGGTAAACCGACATGTTTTAAACAAATACTTATCAGGTTTGGCTCATGTTGACTTCTTTTAACAGAAACCAGACAACAGTCATGCATTTGATTTACTCACATTTCCTGCAAACATTGCTTTTTAGGAAAATCCATTTTTACAACAGCTTCCTAGTGAGCTGACAGTGATAAAGGCTGTGTGTGTGTGTGTGTAGGGTGGGTGGGGGAGTGAGGGTGACAGTGCATTATTACTGATGGGTCACAAGGTTAGTGGTGGGGGTGGGGGGGTTTCAGTCACTACAAAGAAACAAACATTTGGAAATGCGCTTTCTGCTGAGCTCCTTATCAGTAAAACACTGTTTGCATTTGCAGTGAAGGGGGTCCACGCTAACTGAAACTGGAAGGGTCTTTCAGCAAATGGAGCAGGCAAATATTAATACTTTTCTATTTAAGGCTTTAGATTTACACAGAACTTTTTAAAGTCATTGCATAGTTTAAAACCTGAGACAGAGCACACTGCACCACATTCAGAGGCCCAACAGATGGTGCTATGTTGTGAGACATTTACTCACAAAGACGCTCAGAGTGATTAAAATGTCTTGGAAATGATCAATAAATAGGATGTAAGTCATAGGAGTGCTACATTCTAAGTAGATAAATGTAAAGTTCAATATAGCTAAATATGAAGTTTTGAATTTAAGAAATGATATATTATTTAGGGGATAATTTGAGATTAAAACTGCAGTGCTTCTATGTGCGTAACCACTTGTCTCGAGTGTGCAACTGTGTGTGACGTGACACAGAGGTCGAAACGTCAAATGGGAGTAAAAAAAACAGGGTTTTAAATATGCATCAGAGAAACTTTTGTACTTGAGACTGTATTCGAGAGCTGATGTGAATGTGGTCTTCAGAGGAAATGGCAGAAGAAAGGCAGGGAGAGAGCAGGAAGAGGCTGCACCTGCAGAGGAGGTCTTCAGCTCTCAAGCCACCCGCTGTGGGAGAAAGATGGAGAAACAGACTTGGGGGGGAGGAGGAAAGGGGGGGGGGGCAAAGGAAGCTGCAGCAGCTGCATAGGAGAGGGAGGCAGAGACACGAGTCAGAGACAGGGGGAGAAAAGAACGAAAAGCGATGGAAAGCATGAGTGCAACCTCCCAAAGACCCCCTGCTGCGTCTCCCATTTGCATCCCCACATGTCACATAAGACTGGGGGAAAAAAAAAAAGAAAAAGAAATAAATAATAAAATAAATTAAAGAAAATCTGCAGTGCACGGCTGGTGTTTGAAATCATATGTAAATAAGGCACATTGATAATGAAGCGCCAGAGGAGGAAATTCCACTAATTACTTTACAGAGACTTGACAGTGGGAGCAGGAGGCGAACGTACTCGAAACACGCTCGTTTTCATGAAAAGGACCAAAAGAGAGAGAAGAGAAAAAAAAGAGAGGAAAAGATCTGATGGCAAGACGACAGGTTTCCATTTAAAGTCAACGCAAAGTCTTTCATTTTGGCTTTTCACTCCGAGTATTCGTGGGCTCCTATGATAAACTCAGTTAGGTTAAAGAAACGGATGAGTTGAAAAGGAATCAGGGTGATTCACCATTCAAATGTCTGCTTCAATTCAGACTGGAGAGGATATAGATGACTTGTTAAAGTCAGAGGGGTTTGGTTTTCAATAACAAAGATTTTATAGGCAAGTGTGTGATTAAACACTCCTTTTTGAGTCCATAGTGTATAAAACTGTGGATGAGAAAAAAAAGAATTTTATTGTCAGTTTGTGAGGAAAGTGTCTCTTTTAAGCATCTTTAAAGGTATTGTATTAAGTTCATTAGCGAGGTCAAAACTTAGGCAAGAATTTATTATCATTTTTATTCAAGTTATAATTTAGATCTCCTTTTTTTTAGTCACTCGACCTGCCCTTGATCTATCTCTCCTCAGCTCAGAAAAACTGACTAAATGGAGGGAAATGATAATGAACGTTTTGTTGAGAATGTGTAGGTGGTGTTGTATAAAAAAGCAGAGCCTCAGTGTCCTGACCGTAAACAAGGCTCCTCTTCTTTTGCTTTTTTTTTATTGTGCGTTCCTCACAGGCCCCTCTAAATCAAGTCCTCTGCTGTGTATAATACCGGAGCTTGTGTTTGTTCCCCCTCTGAATAAATAGGTAGTGTTTAAAGAATAGTGTTTAAAGAAGCCTCTTGTCAGGGCCGACGGCGGTGACTGAAAAGGAAACACAAAAATTAATTAGAAGATGGATGCTTGCGCAGCGTTTCCTCCAGGTGCCTTTTGCACTGACGTCCAAGGACTTCAGTTCTGTCTTTGATAGATTGAGTAATCAACAGAGTGAAAACAAGACCTGGAACCTCTTACTGTGGCGCACCAGTTTACAAACACTTTCTTCCTGTAAAGAGTTCATGATAAAGTTCTGCGTCTGCACTTCTGCTCCCTTAGTTGCTCAAAAACAAACCTGAAGCTGTTGTTGTCAAATACAAAAAAAGTGTTTTTAATATTTTAAACAAAAAAAAAATGTCCTGAAACCCACAAAAATGTCACTTTTTAATTATTTATATATATAAATATATTTTTTATCCTGTATTGTTTTTGTTTGAGAGTACAAAAAGATAAATCATATTGTAGCCTTTTGTAATCAAGTACCCCAAAACATATATTTTACTTTCTATTCTTAATTTACTAACTATTTTGTTACAGAAATAATAATTTTTACACCTAAAAAAACTACATAAAATATTCAAAATAAGCCTAAATCTGATGTCACTGTGTAGCATCATTATTTTATAGAACTAACATTAAAACTGAATCAATTGTTTACCTTTAGATTACATTAAAGTGAACAGAGTTTACATGTTCAAACTGATCTGTCACAGAACAGACATCCCTGAAAAAAACGTTAGTTATATAATTGTTTACAGTTTTGTCTTTAATTATATTTTTCTGCCAAAATAGAAAAAAGTAAACAAAGATGCAACCTAAAGCACTTTACACTAAAGCAAAGCAAGAAGTGCTTCTTCAGATGGCAAAAGTTTAAAGAACTGTTAGTTGTTTTCAGTCAGCTGTTTAGAAAAGTTATCTGGTGATCCAAAGTGAAGGGTGGTTGTATGGAAAACCAAAAGGCCAATAATAATATGTTTAATATCTATGTATGAACAACACATTTGTACTTACCCAGCTGAGGAGCTATGTGAGAGTATTAAACATTTAAACATTTAGTATTTTCCTGTTGAGGTAGTTTTTAGTTCTGTGTTGCCTTTCAAGTTTAACTCAAATTAATTGAAGCAAACACTTTGTAGGATTTTCCTAACAACTGTTTTCTTTAGTTGGGCCTTTTTTGGACACATGGCCTGTAGCACACTGTTGAGGGTTCAAAGTGTTTGAGTAGAATAATATAACTAGACATTTTTTTTATTTAGAGATAATTGACAAATTGGTCCCCAGCGGTCCCAGAATTGCTGTATGTACAGTACACATATTGTTACAAATGTGAAAAACACATTTTCTTTCTAGGTTACAAGTGTTATTTGCTAAAAATAAATGTTCCAGTCAAAACTGTCAGCTTCATTGATTCAAACTAGCGGTTTCCCAGGCCTGATACCAGCATTTTAAAAAAGTACTTGTACTGGTACAAAATACCCTGAAACTCAGAATCAATACAAATACCAGTATTGATACTGATGTCAATACTCCATTTAATGTGTCACAGTTTACATGTCAAGTGAAAAGTTTATCAGTTCCAATGTTTAGGAAATTCACATGAGTTGAAAGAAAATCTTATTTTAAAATGCTGCAGCAGTTCATCACGCTGTGTATTTGATTGGATCCTGTCAGAGTTGTTGCCTATAATACAGAGAGCCCCTTTGTTCTTAAAATAAAATAAAATAAAAAATTCAAATCATTTTGTAATGTTTAGTTTCTAACTCAGAAAGAATTAGTATTGGCAAGCACCCAAACTGAAGTACTTGTATTTGTATTGTGATAAAACGGACACTCCTAAGTTATACAAATTGTTACACCTGAAAAAAACCCACATATTTTCTCTCTAGGTTACAAATTTCCTTTGAAAAGAATAAATGACCCAATCAGATTTTTCAGCTTGAACGATTCAAATTATATATTGAAGCTTTTTGCAAAAAAAAAAAATAAAAAAATCCCACCATATAAGTTGATTTCTGTGTGGCGTTTGATGTTAAATAGATCCTGAGGGCTGAATTTAGGCTGCGAATGTTGGCCTTTTACGGTTACATCTCTCAACATTTTAATTTCACTGAAAACACTCAAAACATTTGAGCAACAGAAAACTGAAAGGGAGATTTCTGCTTGTACTTCTTCCAGGCCCGCAGCTCTACAGGGGGTGCCCAGCTATGAGACTTTATCGGTGGAGATGGAGTCATTGAAGAAGCACCTCACGCAGATCGACTCTCCGGTTGTCCTCTGCCACAACGATCTCCTCACAAAAAACATCATTTACAACCACAAAGAGGGTGAGGAAAACCAGCTTCTTTTCAGATATGAATCATTACGTTTCCTTTCATCAGTTCAAAAAAACAAATAAAACAAAGCCAACAGAATTTCACACTTTATTTTTTAATTTAATGAACAGAAGCTTTATTATGACAAGTTTCTCATTCACACTCACTTTGCAAAATTACCCCAAAAGACTCATTATAAAGAGACTCCTTGTTGTTTTGACCTCCTCAGTGTTGTGTGCTTTCAGTTAACGGGGTGAAGGTTGTCCGTCGTGCATCCATACCACAGATGTGTTCATTGTGTTGTCCTGGTAACTGCTGCTGTCGTCCCTTTGCTTCTCCTGCAGGAACGGTGAAATTTATTGACTATGAATATGCAGATTACAACTACCAGGCGTTTGATATCGGCAACCACTTCAATGAATTTGCTGGTAGGTCTTTGTTGTGATGAAGAAAAGATTCATTTGTCCCTAGATGTTTAAGATGTCCAGTCAGGAGATTGCTTGAGGAAAACATGTTGTCCACACTGTATATTCTCTCTGAGATATTTCTTTTACATCATTTTATGTTTCTGCCTTTATTTACCATAAATCTAAATTGCTGTTTAGAAAGCAGATGTTTTGCAAGCAGGGAATGTCTCGTGGAACACATTTCAATACATTAGTGTAGATTCTCAGGCATGCAGGTCATGGTAACTATTACATTTTTTTAAAGGCTATTTGACTTATTTTCTTGTTTCCTGTAAACATTTTGCTTCCCTTGAGCTTTAAACCTTTAGAGAGTTGCTCCATTCACTTCTTCTTTTACTTCTAGAGGGTTGTTTTAGTTGTTTTCCTGCTTCGGCATGCCTGATTCAAATAATTGCAGAATATCATCAAGTTTAGCAAAAGCCAGTCAATCCCTCATTTATTTCAGTGATGTGTGGAAGAAGGAAAACATCTAAAATATGCACAACAGTGGGTCATGAGGAACAGTGTTGAAGACCTTTGCTCTAAGATGAAGGGGGTGAAAAGTAATCTATTCATTATCAACAGGAGCGAAGCTAGAGGGGTGGCTGGGGCAAGTGCCACCCCTGGTATCTGACTGGTCACTCAGGTGCCACCTCTAAATTATTAAAAACTGGCGAGGATTGTGCATTTTGTTTATGTTTAGATTTTGTTAAATATTGTTCTTTGATACTACAATATAAAACCGTTTTCAGCTGTGTATGCTAAAAAAAAGGCTAAATTATAGCTCTTTGTAAAATTAGCATTAGCAGTAGTGGTTAGCTTAATTTGGTATTAGTATCTGCAATCAGCATGTGATCATTTCATCTCAATAAGTCTTAAAATGACTGAATTAAAAAAAAATTAAATTAGCTGCAGTGGCCATCTTGAATATTTTTACACTAATCTTCAACTTTATATGTCTAAAATACCTGAATAAAAGTTGTGATTAGCATTCAGCATGTTTTTTTGATCATTCTTAGCTATGATCACAGACACTTTCAGCTCAAAACTACTTAAAACTAAATTAAAGTCATTAGGAATCAGCTGTGGCCATATTGAATTTTCAAATCCAGAGGGCTTTTCTTCATTTGTAAGTGACCCCTAAAACACCTTGACCACTCCTTGCAAAAACGTCTAGCTCCGCCCCTGGTTATCATTCACTTGTTTCAAAGTCAGCTTGAGCTAAGAGGCCAGGACATCTCATTTTACAGTCATCTCTTCCAGCTCTTTCAGGAAGATTTTATATGTTCCCAGGTCAGCCAAAAGACATGGTCTCTCCATCTTGTCCTGGGTCTTCCTCGAGGTGTCCTGTCAGTTGGACAGGCTTGAAAGACCTCCCCAAGGAGGCATCAAGAGGGGCTCTTTACCAGATGCCCAAACCACCTTAACTGGTTCTTCTCGATGCTTTACACCAAGTCTGGGTGAAGGCGGGGGCTATTCTGAATGCAGACAAAACTCTTTTTGACCACCAATACTGGCAATTTCATTCTTCCAGTTACTGCAGAGTTTGTGAACACAGGTCAAGGTATAGAAACATAGGTTGACCTGTAAAAATATATTTCTGAAAAAAAAAGTTGTTAAAAGTTTTGTCTAGACGCCATTACAGCTTATTTCTATTACCCTTATTAAGGGTTCTATGTAACAATAGGAACCATCACATGAATAACGTCTGAAAATTTGCATCATATTGCAAAATTGAATGACAGCCTTAACGCTGAATAGTTCTTACAGAAAAATGTAAATATTTTTTTTATGTAGACATTTCCATAGTACCATTTAAATCCCCTTTCATTTCACACATACCTTTCATTAAATGACATTACTGGTTGAAAAAAAATGTGAAAAAGTATAAATAATTTCTATTTAGAAAAATGCTTAATGTTAAAATGAAAAATAATACAACTTGTTTAAAAATACATTTTCATATATTACTTTAATGCTGATAAGTATTTACTATGAATAATCTGTAAAGCCAATTTATTCTTTTCTTGTAAAAATCCAAATGTGCTTCTTAACCAATAAATGAGCAGATTTGTGTAAATAATTAGAATATGAGTCATATTTTTTAGGTTATTTGAATTCCATAAAAGCCTAAATAGATGAATTTACAAACTGAAAGCTAAATAAAAGTTCTAAGAAATACTCTGATGTGTTGTGCTCCTGTGCACAGTTTCTGTTTTACAGAATGTTTGAAGACAAACATTTATGTAACTAACTAAAATTTGAAAGCTGTTTTTTTTTCCTGCTTGAGACCCTGCGTCCTCCAAAAAAATGCACATCCAGGGAAGGCTCAGGTCTCAGGAGGATATGTCTAGATTGACTGTAGGCATGAGTGTGTGTTGGCTTCAGGTGTGACCGATGTGGACTACAGCCTCTATCCGAGTCAGGAGCTGCAGAGGGACTGGCTGATGGCCTATCTGGAGAGTTACAAATGCAGCTCGGGACGTGGGGTCACTGTAACAGAGGCAGAGGTGACGCAGCTCAACGTACAAGTCTGCAAGTTCTCCCTCGTAAGTGTCTGCTGCTGAAGGAAGTCTTTGTGAGTTGTGTAAATTCATCTGAGAGATTTCGCAAAGTAAAAACGTATTTTTTTTTTAAGTTGAAAGGATTCAAACATGTTCATATTATGAGACTAGTGGGTGGATTTCAGCAGCTTCCTTTGTGAGTGCAGACATCTTAAACGGCAGGATGGCAACACCTCACCATTACATTCTAACAATTTACTTTTCCAGTCGAACCACCTCCCCCCTTTCCAAAAATGAGAACCAAACTGTCCGCTGTTGAGCCACGACTGTTCAAAGTTTGATGGACTCCATCTGAGCTGATTAGAAACTACCGCAGGGGAAAAATGAAAGACGGCAGCCAAAATTATTTTTCTCATGACCACAATTTTCATTCTTTGGTGGCGCGAGCGGTGCTGGGCGATCTGTCTTTAAGTACTTTCATGGCTCAAACACAATATGCAGAATTGTCCAAGCAATTTGGGGGTAGTGTGAATATCGACTGAAATAGCCCAGAAGTGATGAGGAAGCATATTACTTTTTAAAATAACTCATGCGTCGGCCAAAGAAACAGAGAGGGATAAATTAGAAAAGGAGTGGTGGAGGATGGGGGGATTGATGGTTGGGGGAAGAAATGTGGCCTGGAATGGAGTGGTAAAAGCGATAACATCTTGTTGATTGAATTCAGATTTTCTCTGACAGACAGATGTGAGATTGTTCACTGACACATAACAAGATGAGTTTCCAGCTCATCTCATTTTATCAGTCCGTGTGTCAAAATGAATGCACAAAGCATAAACATTTCTGAAAGGATAGGCCTATTTTATTTAGTAAATGTTGGGCTTATAGGATTCAATATTGACACATTTGATAGACAAAAGTCAACAAACTTAGAAATGTAGTTTTAGGACGTTGTCTCGACTTAAAACAGCTAATTTTGTCAATGAGTAAGTGCATTTAATTTGTGTAGCACCTTTCAAAGATAAACATCACAAAGTGCTTTACAAGGAGCAGAGACAAAATAAATAAAATTACAATAAACCACAAAAGCATTAATACATTTAGCTAAAAGCTTGTCTGAACAACAGTGTCTTAATCAAGTCAACAGAATTAGCCTCACTGTAACACAGGGGGCAGGATGGTCCACAATCTAGTTTTAGCAGTGGTGTGCCGTCAGGGCCAGCAAAGCGTTCTCTGCTGGCCTAAATACAATCAGAATCACTAGTTATAGAATATTTTATATTTATTATACTAATTATTAATATTATTATTAGGATATTATTAGGAACCTTTAGAAGATTTTGGCTTGCAGACCGAAGATTACGGCCAGAAGAGCAGGGAGTCAACATTTCTCTCCATTAAGAGCTCTAAAAGTCCAAACTAAAATTTACAAATAAACACGTTATTTAATCAGAAATAATGAAAATTATGATGAGTATTGCAGAATAATGTTACATCAAGAAATGTCAGAAATAGGGTTAGTTAGGCTTAGGGTTAGAGCCAGGGATGCTAAATGATGACACTGAGGATCCTGTTGTTATTTTGAGAATACAAGGTTATCTTTTTAAAAATGACACCATGCTTTCTTGAAAAAATGCTCTTTGTTTTCTTCAGAGATATCATAAGACATCTCTGTGCTTTTGCTTGTTATGATACATGATTAAAAGCTTTTAGGTGAGTATTTTCACTAAAGTGTCAAGACTTTATTTTATATAAATTAAAAAAAATACTTTTTAAATGTTGCTCTCTGGATAAGACTTAAAGTTCAAACACATCTGTACAATATATGTTTTCTAAAATACGTCAAACTAGATGATACAGCTGATATAACTTTCTAGTTAATTTTGCTCTGTTTTGTCTGCAGTTTACTATGTTCTATGTCTTTATCCAACCTCTTGGTGCCTCATCTCAATATTCAAACTACACTGGTTTTCTACTCTAAGTCTGAGTTGGTAATATTATCAGATAACTATTGAAAAAGAAGCCTGCACTGAAAGAAGCTGTGTTGCTTTAACAAAGTGTGGCCAGTTGCCAAAAGAGCTGCAGAGTGAAGCTGCTGCTTCATTGCAACTTCTGCCAAATGGTGCCAGAACACAGTGGGGTCTTTGCAAGTCATCCTCCCCTCTGCAGGAATCCCCCCGTGTTGAAACTGAGGCCCGTGGCTCAGTGATGTCACTCTTCCCACACATTCCCACTGCCTTTTTCTCAATGACTCCCTGTCACTTTGTTTCTGCTCAGTGCTCAGATTAATGCTCTCTTAATGGAGAGCAGTTATTAGTCATATTAGGAAACATACTTAATGTTTTCTCCCCCAACTAAAGACAGATTAGTGATGAAAATCCGCCAGTTTAGAAGAAAAAAAAAGCCAAAGAAAAACCACAATATGCCTCAAGTATTCCATTCCACCCTCTATTTGATTATCAAATAAAAATGTGATTATATCACTGGGCCACAGCACAGAGGCCTGTCTGGATCTGATTAGAACTTGCTATTAGTGGCCTTACCATGAAGATTTACAATACGGGTGGAGAACAACAGAAATTTATGGAGGCATGGAAGTCCGCAAGCCTAAGTGAGCGAAGCCATTAGGGAGGGAACCATTCAATACCAAGGTTTGTCATTCTGACTGAGCAGTGTGCAGCTGGCATGCAGCAGCAGCAGTTTAGGAAGCAACCGGAGGTCACCTAAGTGTTTCTTTTTTTTTACAACAACAACAGTAAAAGACAACGCTTACAGCCACAATCTGCATTTTATACTTTGAAAATTTGCTGAGATTAGTTTCACCAGCTGTTCGTACTTATAAGACTTTCTGACCACTGTGAAAAATTATGTTAGTGAACCCTGAATATGATTTTAAAAATCACTTTTCTTTAAAACATCGACACACAGAACACACAAGTATGTTGTGTACATTTAAGTTAAAGCAGAAAAATGAAAAAAACATGCAGCTTTTATTTTTTGTTGTTTCTAAATAACTGTGAACTCAAGCTGTAAAAAAATAAAACCATCGCTGTTTCATGATATATAATCTTAAACTTTATCAACAGAAATAAACACCTAAGAGTCCATTCAGTTTGAAAATAAAGCTCTCAACTGTTCATTTTTATTGACAGCCATGCCTTTGTAATTGTTTTTATTTTTTTGGCATACGGTATTGTTGTTTTAGGCTTTTACCTAATCATGGGTACGTTTTTCTTTGCAGAGGAAAAGCAGCCTTTGGAAATTATGGTACAGACTAGTAAAGTTGCACTTTTTAAAAAAATATTTCACATAAATGCGAAAAAATGTGCAGTTAAAAAATAAACGTATTAAACTGAAATGTAACAATCATTCATTGGGTGCAGACCGCGGACAGCCATTTAAATACCTTTTTTATATATAGTAAAATGTTTTATTAATGGTTTCTATCAAATCAATTTTTTTTTTTATTATGTCAAACACTGGATGTTTGAAATAACTCACGGTCCTAATTTCTTCTTCTTTTCCAGGCGTCAAACTTCTTCTGGGGTCTTTGGGCCATCTTGCAGTCTCGTTACTCCTCCATTGACTTTGATTTCCAAAGGTTTGTGCAACTAATGATGAGTTTTAACATTATTCATGTTGTCTCCTGAGGATTTTTTGATTCAGGTGTTTGCCAGTAGTTAACATTGTAAATGATGAAAGTCAAAGAATTTAAAATCTATTTTTTGAACACTCATAAAACTGACAAATAGTTCTGAATTCCAACATATTTTTGCAAAGTATTATAAAACATAACGTGGAACAAATTGTGTATAACTTTATAACACAAATAGCTTTATCTTTTTAAGTCATGTCTCCATGCAGGCAGAATATTTTAAACTTGAAATATTTGGCTCTTTGTTACTGTTGCACCTCAGATCATGGAAAGATTAAAAAAAACAATTTTATTAGGACTTTGAAAGAAAATCCAAATAATCAAAATGTTTCACTAAAGCTCAGTAGATTTGCCACCATCAGCCACTAAAGTGAAGAATGTTCCCCTTCATCCATTTTATTTCAGGCTTATATCTCCCTTTTCTTTGTGCACCACACCAGCAACAGTTGTGATCATGATCCTAATCACTATTGACACACGGCACCCTCCCCTCTGTGTGGCTTTCTCTGCCCGCTTGCTAAGGGCCCCCACCACATTTCGATCTGGGCTTTGGAGGAAATGTGATCCAGAGGGGTGCTGCAGCACAGAGGCACTATTGTTCCTGTGCTGTCGGCCCTGCCTTACATATACATCTTTTGTAGACGTCTGCTGCTTCAAGCCGCCGGCTGAGGTTGTCTTAAAGTGCACAGGCAGGGTTGGGTTACCTTTTTTTATAACTGGAGGGTTAAACTGAAACGAGCTATGAGAGCAACAATAACTACAGGGAACCAAACTAATATTTGAAACTCTTTAATGACGCTCTTCTAACCTTTGGCTTCCCCTGCGAAAATATACACTTACACACATAAACATGCTGTCAGACGTTCAAATTCTTTTTGTTTGTGACATCAGAATGATTTGTTAATGGCAGAAAGCATTAACACGGGGTTGTATTTAATCTCATCGTATTTGTCTGTGTTTAATAACAGTGAAATAAAAAAAATTGAATCCTTTAGTATTAAAAATAACAGCCATGTCTTCTTCATTGCACAAACAACAAAGTGATGGTAGACCTGTGAGGCTCTATCCTTTGTAAGCTGAATGGCAGGATATAAAGAAACTATATTTTGGGAGTGAACTACTTCCAATTAGTTTTACTTGCTGTTTTGTGATTGTCTTATTTAATATGGTCCATACATATTGACCTCTTTGGACGTTTACCTGTATATAAAGCCTCAAAAATCTGTACATTTTGTAGGAAATCTGTACAACTCGAAGGTGGCTATTTTATGTTATTTATTGTTTTTTAAATCATCCTACAGGCTCTGACAGATGTTTTCAAAATGGGGTTTTGAAAAAATCCGTAAGACTTGAAAAAATCTGTGAGATTGCTCTATACGTCCATATACCTGCAAAATGACGTAAAATCCTTATAACTTACGGACAATTCCTACAAGTTGACATTAGGGGTGCAACAATACATGTACCCGTATCGAACCGTTCAATACAGTACTTTAGGTTCAATACACACTTGTATCG
>JARVGW010000002.1:3029718-3040783 GCA_031762495.1 Anablepsoides rubrolineatus | reverse complement strand
GAGTGCAGATCCACTGAGAAACTTGCTGTTTCAGCAACATTTAATTTAAAAACTGTGCTTTTGAGGTTAAACAAATGCTCATAATTAATTTGAATAAATTACAAGTTAAAAAGGGCATGTGCATTTCTCTTTTTTTATTGAAAAAATATCAAACCGTGAGACTAAAATATTGAACCAAACCGAATCGTGAATTTTCTGTATCGTTGCACCCCTAGTTGACATGTATGATAGTCTATATTTTCTTCTGGCTTTTAAGCCACTTATGTGTTTATGTGATGCAAAAGAGAAATGTAGGTTTGTTGTACAAACTTAAATGACAGTAAAAGAGTTGAATTGAATAGCATTGTTGTTTGTTACTAAACCTGTTAGCCATCAGCTAGCATGCTAAAGTAGTTCTCCTGAAAATGTTTGCAGGTAGAAGAGTATTGGATGTTGAATCTAAATCCATCATGTCAAGTTGAATTTTGCATGAAAACATGCATAGAAAAAATTTCACAGATTTTTCTAAAAAACAAAACAAAACTCAGCTTCAGATTTATTTTACGTCTCAGAGCTAACCTGTAAGGAAGGAAAGTAAAGTAAGTAAAAAAGGGGTTCTCTGCAGACTCAAAGTAGGCGTTTCTCAAGCGTAAACTCTAAATGGTTGTATTTGCTCTGTTTTTTAAAAAGGTTGGTTCTTTTCTTTTATTTTTCTTCAACTTTTGACTTTCACATTAATTTTCACAGTCCAAACTTTTTTTTTCAATCAATTCACAATGTATCATTAAAAACAAACATTTAGTTGTCCCAGTTTCTAAATACCTCTAAAAATAAATAAATAAAAATCAGCTACAGGCTGAAGTTGCTCTTATTTTGAAATGTAACATGGTGTTTTTTCTTAAGAGAAGCAGAAATAATGAGAAAACGTTGAGTCCAACACTGGCAGCATCTTCATATAAAATGGCTGGTTAACATAATCTGCCAGCTGTTATTATTCCCAAGTCTTCTGATGACCTCAGTAACAACAGCAAGTTCATGAAACTGAATAAATAAATGAAAGTCTGATGCTAGAAAAGTAAGCTAACAATATGAAGAAATACCGTAGCAATGATCATCCAATCAGGTGTGGACCTTGAGAAATGCCTTCCTTGGGAAACACCTACTTTGTCTGCAAGGATACCTACTTGAAGGAAATGCTAAGTTTGCCCCCTCCTCCACTTCGTTATACTGCCACAGACACACCCCCACCCTCGCCATTCCCTGCCATGTGCCCCCACAAACGCTGTTCAAACACTGTTAGTCCCTTCACTTATTGTAGCCTATCATGTGAGAGTACTATGGCATTTTTTTAGTTTGTTTTTTTTAATTTACAGTTTTCTGCAGATAAGCCTCCAAAGGGGTTGACATGCATGCCTAACACTTATATATGCTTAATGTAACAGCTAATTAGCCTCTTGCTAATGCTAACAAAAGTTGAGAGTAGTGAGGCTAAACATTAAAATATTAAATCTGAAGTAAAACAGCATAGAACAAACATCTGATGTGGGGTCAGAGTCAGGTGAGTTAGGTGGAAGTATTTTTAAGATAATCATCAGATTTTCCAATAAAAATGCTTATTTGATTTAACAAATAGAAAAACTGTGCTTTAAAATTTTTGTCACGTTCAAGATCTTTTCCTTTTATATTTAAATTGTTTAACTCCCTTAGAAAAAAAGAAGTGGTGCACTGCTTGTGATAAACAAGTTTCATGGAAAGAGTTCAAACCTGCCTACCTAAACCTAGAGTGTGTGTTTGTGTGTGTGAGTGTGTGCGAGTGTATATAAGAATGTTTCCTCCCACTCTTATCCCCCTGAGTCAAATTTCTGCCGACTTCCCAGCGAGTGACAGGCGTCACCCCAGCCTTGTGCTTTAACCAGGGCCAGATGTAGATGTGACAATAGAGAGCCACAAGGGGAATGCGAACCCGCCCTCCTCCCACCGTCCTTATTTATTTTCCTTACATGATTTTATTCATGTGTTGAAAAGTGTCTGCGAGTCAGCGGTTCAGATTTGTGGACGTCCTGGCCGAGCCAGCTGTTATTGACAAAGACATTATTATGAGGAAATGAACAAGGAGGAGGCCCCACTGTTTGGAATAGTCTCCCTGCAAAATTGAAAAGAATTGTGCACAAAAGCACATTGTGAAATGGAATACCTGCCTTGGCGAGAGTTCGTTTTTTTCCACACTTTCAGCTAAATAAAAAAAGAAAACGTCTCGATTCCATCTCTGATGATGATGATAAACGTTGAGCACGCTCATTTTAGGTGTCGCTCCTAATAAAAACAGGGATAAAAGGGACTGTGTTTTTCTAAACTGTTATACTCAAAAACTGTTTGACTTATGAAGTGTGTGATTATAATAGCAAAAAGCTTTAACTGATGTTTTAAGCTGTAAACTGAATCCTGATTACCTCACTGAGTTTAACAGTGTTTTACTCAATTGACTTTTATTCTTGACAGTGTTTAAGAGTGTTTTTTTTAAAAAAACATGAGGTTGAATATTTTTTTGCTGCTTCAGTCTTAGTCTTAATACATTAATTTCAAAGCTCAACAAATACTCTCCTGAGTGATCCAAATATGTCATCGCAATAATCTGACTAGGGTATCAGTTAGGTTGTTCACGCATCCCAAAAATTCAGCAGTTGTAGACATCCAACTGAGGCAAACCTTCTTTTTCATAAGGTGTGTGAGTAAACAGAAGATCAGTCAATCAGCCTGCGTCAGCGCACAGCTTTCTCCGAATTAACTTAGAGAAAATGTCTTTCAGGCCTCGCCAAACCACAGTGAGTGAAGTGAAAATTGTCTGCTTACTTCCAGGCAAACGCCAAAATTTTTATTCCTCCAAATGTTATTAACTGTATTTTAGTGGCAAAGGTTAGACTCATGTACTGCAGCACATGTCAACAAGCTGTGGGTGCGTATTTTCTTTCGAAAGGTCTCGTTTTATTTAATTATTTTTTTTTGTGAACCAAAAACTACAAGAAACAATTCCATTAAAAGAAGACAACAAAGAACACCCTCTGAAACAATAATTAGAGTTCAGTTCTGCATAGAGATGCAGGTGGGAACAAGGGTGATGGAATACAAGCTATTGAAAAGATACAAGTCTGAATTATCTTTTTGTCTCACTAAGCAGTAAAAGCAAAAGAAAAAACTGATTGAAGAATGAAGAGTTCGGTGAAAGCACTAATTAAAGGACAAACTTCTCTCTGTGCCTCCATTTTCTTTGCTTTTGAAACTTCACTTAATTTCAAAGGGTATAGTATAATGGCCAAGGGCAACAACGTACTCAGACATCAGATTTATTGAGAGGCTTGACAATATGGGATGAACAAGCACAAAACCACTTTTCTCACAGTTAAGCTCTGCGCTGAAGCTTTCAGACTCATCACCTCCTTGAATAGAGGCTTCATGCAATATTAGTATGCAGGTTTGGCAAACAAAGACACAGTGCCCACTGTGGGCTATCAGCAGCTTGTGCCGGGTTCAGAATTAACTTGTAACTCACTTTGTTCTTTACATCTTTTATATTGTGCAGGCTTGTTCCCCTTGTTCCTATAATTGTTATCTCAAGTATGTCTGAGTTGTGTGAATGTGCTGCTAATATTTCAAACAACAGTTTTTAGGAAACCAAAAAAGTAAAGACAAAAATTATTATCATCATTATGATGATGAATGATTGACTGAAATGTATTAAGGGCTCTCTAGAAAATATTAAATCCAAATATTACACTGTGTTTGTTCATTGTTCTTCAACAATGTAGTTTGATATTACAATTGTGAGGTGCAGCACAGCGACACAGAGGTTTGCATGTTCTCTTTGTGCATGTGTGTGTTTTCTCTAATTACTATGGTTTCCTCCCACAGACTAAAAACATGCATGTTAGGTTGGAATACTAAATTGCCCCTAGGTGTGAATAGGAATGGTTGTAAATGATCTGTACTTATAAGCACTTTACACTACAATCTGTGCTCTCACCCATTCATACAACACACTACTATATCTCTCTGCTAAGCTACACATAAGTCATTTTATAGAGACAAATCTGTGCTTTAAATTGCACTTAATACCTTGATGAGACACACATCTGAGGCAGTGTGGGTTTAGTGTCTTGCACAGGTACGCTTCGACATGTGACTGAATAGCTGTAGAATCAACACTCTCATTGGAGGACGATTCCCCTAACTACTGAGTCAGCCGCCTCAATCCAATCAGCCGCCCCATTGTTTGTGTGGCCCTGTGTTTGACTTGTGACCAGAGTGTACTGCACATTTGTGTGTGTGTGTGTGTACAGTTATCTGTCTCTTTCTGTTGGCTCTGTGATGAACTAGTAACCCATTTAGGGGACTCCCACCCACACACCTGCATGCAAATTTCAGGATATTGGCACCATCTCCTTGTAACCCTAAACAGGGTTACGCAAGAAAATGAATAATTGAATAGAACCAAGCTCTGCAGTTTTTGCAGTAAATTGTGGCTTTTAATGATAGTGCCATTTATGACTAAAACAAACATCATTTACTTGAACCTTTTCTTCAAAATTATATGCTATCATTTCATTAGTCCAGAATAATTTCCATCTGAATCAAGGGGAGGTGCATCCTAAAATGTATACATTTTCACACCTCTGACTGTTGAGGACCTAAAACCTTTAAGTCCAATCAATACAGTAAAGTGTTGTTGACCTATTACCTAGCCTGGCCCTTGCCTTCCTACGCGGTTCCGCTCACTTCACTGCTCCGTCTGGGATTTCTCCCATAGACAAAGATTTCTTTGGGAGCATTTCATTTGGGCCAATCAGAAAACAGAACGTCAATTTTCTGCACAGTGTCTGCTTGTAGTTTATTTTACCTGGGCCAATCAGCAAACAGAAGGTGGAGTTTTGAACGACGTCGATTTTCTGCTCAGAGTCTGATTGTTTAGCATACGGCAGTGGAGGAAGTGAATGAAGCCAGTCCGGGTTGATAAGGCTTCCAAATTAAATAAAATTTATCTGAAAAAGCAGTAGCTCTCATTAACAGCCGTTAGAAAAAAAGTAGCTAACAAACTGAACAAACTAACACAGCTAAACTGCCAAACAAAAAATCATGGCCAGAAATCAATGTAATGCAACAGAAACAATGCAGTCAGCAACCCTGCAGCCAACACAGTCAAAAGAAACATGCATTTAGCTCTGCTAGTTTCCTTCTTCCTCTTCCTGTTGGCAAACAACGGTCAGGACAAGCCCCTCCCAAAACCAGTAAAAACATGTAAATATGAGTTGTCTCAGCTCAGAGCCATTAGTAGAGCAAAAACTTGCTTTGAGTAGTTTACAAAACACATTTTGTTAAGTAATGATCCCGCCTTTTACAAAAACATGAAAAGATTAGTAATAATAGCTTGATTTTTTATGTAAAAGAGTATTTGGGTTTACAGTGCAGGTATAAAAGGATTGATAAGTGCCTTCCAATCTACTAAGAGGTAAAGGAAAGACAGACTGCAGACAGTTTGGAAATGATAACTAATATTTTTTTATTTTATTTGACTGACAACATTCCACTCATAGCTGGTGGTCTCTGAACGCAACACCTTGTCCAGCTCGTGTTGAGCTGTCAATCATGATTCTGCACCGCCTGTCATCGGAGGCCCCGCCCCCCCACGCTAAATCAGGGTCATAAGTTTGAAACTGAAAAAAATAATTTGAAAGTGAAAAAATAATTTCAACTGAAAAACATAGTTGAATCTGAAAAGAAAAGATGTTTGAAACTTTTCCAGATGCATGGTTTTTCAGTTTCAAATATTTTTTTCAGTTTCAAAATTATTTTTCAGTTTCAATTTTTTTTTTTTTTTTTAACAAAACTTATGACCCCAATTTAGCTCCATATGACTGTAGTTAATAATTTTAGCACAGAGTAAAACCTCAGTGACAGTCTTGGGATAAAGTAAGAAATGGTTTCTAGAGAACAAAGTTGTAATTTACCTGCTTAAAAATAGGTTTCTTCATCATTGTTTCTAATCAAACCTCTGTCTTTCTATCAGAAGAGTTTTTATAAACCTCTCCTAGTTTTCTCAAAATCTCAGTGTGCAAACAAGAGACGCAAACACAGAAGATCAGATCAGTTTTTAATTCAGCATATCTCAGACAAAACCTAAGTCGAAGAAAAAGGTTGTACGTTAAAATGTGTGCTGAACACGTGTGTTCTTAGAAAAATTGTTCGAATTATGATGTAGAGCATGATTTGTTCTTTGCTTCTGTTTTCTGTCCCCTCACAGATATGCTAACGCACGACTCAGCTACTACTTTGAGAAGAAGGAGGAATACTTTGGATTAACATCAAACCAACCTGCTCCACCTGTGAAGAGGATCCCTGAATAATGCGACCCATTTCTTTGTCATGTTATGATAGTATATAACCTGAAAATTGCCTATAAAGTGTTTTCCTCTTGTTTGTTGTTTCATTCTGTAAAAAGAGTTTATGCATTTTGTTAAATCTCAAGTATTTGTCTTACCACAGTCAATATGCCAATAAGCCTTTTTGGCAATTCGTGACAAAGATCTTGCCAGAAATGAATTAATTTTCCTCACAGCCAAGTTGCATAAAGCCACAAAAACTGAGTCTGATCATAAAAACCATAAGAAGGTTATTTGTGGGCTGATTGAGTTTGTACCGCAGCTCTAATGAAAAACATTTTATATTGCATCTTATTTACTGTTTAAAGTTACTTGTTATCTGAAACTTTTCTCTTTCCCCAGAATATGTTTTAGAACTGCTATTAGTGCATTTTAGGAAGTTTCCATTTTAAGTTGATTTGCAAATTTTAAATTATTTCACTAGAGTTTTCTAAAATTTGTAGCATTTAGACTTACTAACATTTTTATTTTGTTCTGATTCACTGAAATTCAGAAAAATGTACAAAAAGCAAGCAATCAGACATTTAAAAGTTTATATTTTATAAATTGTTGCTCAGTAACTCAAAACAGTGATCCTACATTTTTGCTTGGATGCAACTAAAACACAACTTCAACCTCAAACAACAGTTCAGATTTCTGAAGTGTGGTTCTGTGATATTGTTCTGAATAATGACTATCTTACCTGTTGTAGATAGCTCTTTAAATCACATAAACTTGTAAAAAATGTGTTTAATTCTGATTGTATATAATGAAAAAACAGATGTGTTCCTCTCAACGTGGAACCATTTGACATAAATTAAATCAATTGCATCTGTTGAGTGAACCCAAAACCAAAATAAAACAAAACTAATCTCAACAATTTCATGAAAGTGTGTGATAATGCTTTTAATGAATATACTATATATATATATCATCATCAAAAAATTAGTTGCTGTCACAAAATTAGCTATATAAATATATATTTTTTATTGTTTCCCTTAATCAAATTATTGATTCGATTTGGACATAAGGAAGGCTTTCAATCTCATTTTCACTGAAGGCCACATAAGCATTATAGTGGCCCTCAACTTTTCATGTTTAACTTTGAATAAACACAAAATTGGTCCACGTATATTTTAGTAGTATTATTTAAATTACAGCAATTAAAATAGCTGTTAGAAAAGAGTGATGGTAAAAATTGCAATATTATACTTTTATTTGTAAACCCACCAGTGCAATAGAAAAAGACAATTTACTGAAATATTTGTCATCTGCTCTGATTATCATAATACTATATATTTAGAAAATATTGTAACACACTAGTAAATATGGTTAACCCTACATGGTTCTGCTGTCAGGTGGGGGAGTCACATTCAGAGGTGTCAAGTAACTAAGTACAAATACCTTTATTAAATACTTATAAATACATTTGTTACTTTACTTAAGTAGAAATTATGTTTATTTATACTTCAGTGGAGTAATTATTTTTCAGCCTACGTTTTACTTCTACTTCTTACATTTTAATTCAATTAGCTGTACTTTTTACTTCTTACTTTTTAAAAAAGGAAAAAGTATTTCATTTCTATTTAACTTTGACTTGTTTTTTGATTTCATCATTTCATTGTTCAGAAAAAAAAATAAATAGAAGTCTATCCAGATATATGGAGCCCATAGAGCGAGTTTGATTGTGGTTGGATGAGAAGTGTAAATAAAAACCATTCTGACATTGGATTGAACGCACTCCATCAAACCTGTATGACACAAAATCACTTTCCAGCAGGACATACTGTAGCAGATGCATGTAGCCTAGAATGAAGATGATCGTGTGGCTAAAACAAGTAGTCTAGTTAGTTAATTGCAATTTTTCAACATTGACATTTTAATTTTCAATATACTCATTATTGACTTTAAATGAAAAATGGGGGGGGGGGGGGCTTTACTATAGAACCATGTGGCACAGCCTAAGCTTTTATTCTTAATAGTGTTCATTACTTTTACTTTTATACTTTAAGTAGTTTTACAACAAGTAATTTTATACTTTTACTTGAGTAAAAAGTTTGAGTTGATACTTCTACTTCCAAAAAGGTATTTTAAAACCCTAGTATCTATACTTCTACTGAAGTAATGAATGTGAATACTTTTGACACCTCTGGTCACATTTATACTCCAGCCTACCTCATTTTATGGTGACATGACTTTAAATTAAACATAATGATACAAGCAGACAGAAATGAGCAACATGATTAATAGCTTCAATGTACCCCACGTTCAGTTTTTCTTATGTGATCTGTGGCTCAAAGGACTTTTAAAATTAAAGTGTTCTCTCTATCAGTTTGAAGGAGGTTCATGATGATCAAAGGTGCTCCAGTCATTTCTCATGTGGTTAGAACAGTTAATGAACCCTTAATTTAACAGATGCATGTTCTCATGACATAAATGTAGGAGAAGCTTTTACAGGTAAATGTCTGTAGTCTAAACACATCTCAGTCCACTATTAGTCAAGTTTAAACACATCGGTTTATTTAAAACATATTTCTGTAAGAAAATGAGTAACTAAAACTGGAAAGCAAAATGAATTTTTCAAACCAGCAAATCTGTTTTTTTAATCATATTGGAATCACAATTTCACTACAAGTTTTAGCCAATTACAAAATACCAACAATAAAAACAATAATTTTATTTAGGATGCCAAATGTTAATACCAGCAAGGCAACAATTAGATTTGTTGCCTAAGGGCCCTGTCACACTAGACAACTTATGCCAACTTACGAAACATTTTTATGTCTAAATTGCTAATAAAAGTTATATATTTAATCAGTTTGTTTGAATTATGTATGTACTGTACACGCCAAAAAAAGCTTCTTGTTGATTTTTTCAATTCCATCTTCAATGTAGATGTTATTAAAAGGTTCATAAGTTAAGCCTAAAAACCTGAAAGCTCTGCTTTTAGAAACTCTAGGAACCACAAGAAAACATGAAGTCTGAAAGTGAAGATATCGATGCTCATCTTGGTAACGATACTAATCAATATTTAGATGAATATGACCACACTTAGCACCATGTTTAAAACATGTCAGTTATGTAACAAAATAGGTAAAATTCTGTTTATTATGCCAAATTTTTTGGATATTGTGATTTCTTCCCCAATTTTTATATTAGAAAATGCTGGAAAGATGAATGGAATGGTGGCTGCACAATGGTGTGGTTGGTTGGCGGACATTCCAGCAGATGTGAGCAGGCGTCAGAAAACATGGCAAATCCAATTCTAAAAACTGGTAAAGGTTGAATAGTTTCCATAGATCACTATTTGCTTACTTCTTTGAAGTCTTGGCTGTTCAGTTGGCCTTGAAAGCATGTGTTGATTCACATTTGGAGAAAGAAACAATTAATTTCTGTTTAGAAAAAAAAGAAGAAAAAACAAGCAAATCTTTGTTAAATAAATGTAGCAGAATAGTCAGTGTGTCTTTTCCCCTGCATAAATGCATCTACTGTCTCTATCACTGAGTGGAACACAAAAGAGAAGGTGATTGTGGAATTATTAAAAAGAATTATGATGGGTCAAATGAAGGGAAGACTGGCAACAATGGCGTTCTTTACCCTCTCACGGTCGCGCACAGTTCCACTCATCAAGGCTGCAGCCGTGTCTTTGAGTCAAACAATCCAGCTGCTTTCATGCTGGCATTTTTCGTCAAACATATAATATTTAATTAGCGGGACTAATGCACTTAAAAAGATCCAAGGACTTCGGCTCAAAATGGGAAAAATTGGCCCTTTGTCCATCGCCTATTTTTCTGAAAAAGTGCTGTAGAATTTTCTTTCACCTCTAATTGCATTAAAAAAATAAGTATATGCTTTTATGCAATGTTTCAAAGACAAGGAAACTGAAGCTGTCAAAGTAATTTCTTTCAATGATTTTATATTTAAATTTTTTATATTACCGTTTTACTTTATTTGCGCACTGCATTTAGCTTTTTAGTTATTGTTGAATACTTCCCAAGGATGCTGACCCTTGGAATTCTAATAAAAGTTTGAATTCATTAGGAAACTGCTAAAAATTGCCCAACAATAAAATTATGGTGGAGTTTTTTACAATTTACTTACATATAATAATAATGGTTGCTTTCTTTCTAGTGAAATAACATCTTTCAATCTATACATGTATATCAATAAAATAAATAGCAAGAACAAAAATTGTCTTGATTTTATATTGACTTAATCTAATGAGAGAATAAATGTAATTTTGTCCTGATGCATCTCAGTAATCCAGGTAAAAGAATCAAAAAGAAAAATAAGTAGGTCCTCTGGACGGGTTCTTCTTTAATGAAACGTATCGTCTCTTCTCCAAGAGACTTCTACAGTCTGAGGAGTTTCAGGTGAACTCAGCCTTATAAGCACTGCCTCCACAAGGTGGACAAACAGGTTGGTCACATGCTAAAGAGGACCATCAGCCTAACAATAGGTCATTAGTGCCTTAATTAGCTCTATTGTTCATTGAGGGTCATGTGCCCCATCACCTGACTATCATTAGGGCCCTGATTCACACCTTTTCCTCACAGGGGGCTGAGTCATACTTGCAATAACAGCATTAGCCGTGTTTCTATCCAAATTTAATTCGAATTTTTAGCGAATTTTAACTGTTTCGCAATTATGTAAAAACGAAGAAATGTGAATCAGAC
>JARVGW010000002.1:3014148-3028693 GCA_031762495.1 Anablepsoides rubrolineatus | reverse complement strand
CAGCTGATCAGCTATGTGAGGTAAATTTTCGCTACATCACTACTTATTCGGCAAAAGTGTTTCCATCTCTCCTAATGTGCATTAACTCTGTTTCGAATCAACTAAAACCACCTCAAGCGAGCGTATCAACTTTGATGCGAATCAGAGGAAGTTTTATCGAATCAAGCCGTTTCCATCCAGCTTTTCTGATGCGATACGTCTTAATGCGAATCAGGAAACGTTGATGGATACACGGCTAATGTAGGAGGGGGACAACTGGACACAAAGGCCTCCATCCCACCTGTTTGGACCACCTGTTTGGAACATTCCACAAGTGAACAGGTTCATTGGAAACAGGTGAGTGTCATGATTGTGTATAAAGTGAGCATCTTTGAAAGTCTCACTCATTCACAAGCAAAGATAAAGCAGGATTCACCACTTTGTGGACAACTGTGTCAGTAAATAGTCCAACAGTTTAATGTTTCTCAATGTACAGTTGCAAAAAAATTTAGAATTTCATCATCTAGAGTCCATAATATCAGAGAATCTGGACAAATCCCTGCAAGTATTGAAGGATCAATAACCCTTTTATCAATCATAATTAAGTGATCACTTGTATTACACTTTTAGTAATGAAGTCATTATTGTGGTTTTACTGGTTTTACAGTTGTTTTCTTCAGTTTAGATGAACGTTACTAGAGCGTCACACTGTGGGTACAAAATAATGATTTACTTTGATAAGCAGGATGGAGGCAAGAGCGGCTGGGAAGAACACCAGATGGGCCAGGCTGAAAGCCCCGCTTCTCTTACCTGTTAAAGCAGATGTGGCAGAAAAGTTCTTGAGAATCTGAGCTTATGTAAACAGGTCTTGATTATAAAATGTCAGAGTTACAGAAATTTGACGAGACTCTGCTGGACGATCGAAGGGAAGTATCGGTCTAGTGGTCTCCCAGATTTGATGGACTGACCCAATGTGGAAAAGTGTCCTGTGGTCTGACGAGTCCACATATCAAATTGTTTTTGAAAATCATGGACATGGTGTCATCTAAGCCAAAGAGGAAAAGGACTGTCCTGATCGTTATCAGCACAAAGTTCAAAAGCCAGCCTCTCTGATGGTCTGGGGGTGTTTTAGTGATCATGGCATGGGTAACCTGCATCTGTGAAGGCGCCATAAATGCTGAAAGCTACATACATGTTTTAGAGCAGTCTTTTTATGGACATCCTGCTTATTTAAGCAAGACTATACCAAGCCACATTCTGCACGTGTTACAACAGCGTGGCTTCATAGTCAAAGACTGCAGGTACTACACTGACCTGCCTGCATTCCAGATCTTTCTACTATTGAAAATGCATGGTGCATTATGAAGGACAAAATATGACAATGGAGACAACAGACTGTTGAGCAACTGAAGTTATTCATCAAGCAAGAATGGGAAGAATTATACCTACAAAGCTTGAAAAATTAGTGTCCTCAGTCCTCAAACACTTGTTGAATTTATTTTTTAAGGAAAGGTGATGTAACAAAGTGGTAAACATGATCCTGTCGCAGCTTTTTTGGCACGTGTTCCAGGCATTAAACTCAAAATGAGTGAATATTTGCAAAAAATCTAAAACGTTTATCCGTTAAAACATTAAATATCTTGTCTTTGTAGTGCATTGAGTTAAATATAGTTTGAAAAGGATTTGCAAATCACCGTATTCTGTTTTATTTATATTTTACACAACGTCCCAACTTCAATGGAATTGGGGTTGTACTTCAATAAGGCTATCACTTCATCTCCACCAGCCTTTTGGAAATCCTCACCCTCCTATCCAGGCCAGCCTCTTCTTCTGTCTGTAAGGCCAAAATCTCCATTTAGATTTAAGCAAAGACCTACAATATTCACCTGAGAACTTACCTTTCCTATCTTTGATGTGTATGTTACTGTTGTGGGTCTGGTTTGGACATAACATAAAGAAAAATAGAACCGAAGACGAAGACAAATTACAAGATTCAAACTTGGCAAAGTAGAGCAACAGAGACCACCAGTTAGACAAAGAATAAAAGGAAGCTGAAGACAGCTGAAACCAACACAATCAACTAAACAATGAGAAGGGCCAGTTAAATTACTTTTGAAGAGCATCTAAATGATCATCAGCTCACAGATAAATGTCAGTGTTGTCTTGCAGTGTCAGAACAGTTCTGTGGGTGACTTTGATGCCTGTCTGAAAAAGCCTCTCCACCATGTCTGAAGAGGGCTCCTCCTTTGTGTTAACAATTTATGATTCTCTTGATCTACATGGCCAATTGCTGAGTTGAAGAAAAGGGGGAAAAGGGATGTGGTTCTCTTTACTCTTCAATATGGTTTTTAAAAATCAAAAACTGAAGTTTGCCTGGAGGCCACATTCAGGGCTTGGCTTTTATGGGAAGAGTGTGTTATTGTGCTTCACCCCTCCCCCCATGCCACACACACACACACACACACACACACACACACCAAACACACAAGAAAAGAAGGTAAATTAAAACTGTTTATAATTACTCCCGATTTTATCTCTAAATCTCTTCTTTAGTTTAAAGAAACATTTACTACGACAGTTGACTAGTTCCCCTTTTAACTGTTAATAATACAATATTGTTAAATAAATATTAATTTGATTTATGAGATCTTAATATTCCTGCAGACAGGTGTGGACCAGATCTGGTGTCTAGCTGGCACTGCTGGCTAACTGTTAACATGGCAAGTGGTTTGTCAACTGGATATGGGTCAGATCTGGCAATGATGGCACTGTTTTTAATATGGCATGCCATATCTGGCCCAGTTGTTGTTTAGTTTATGAGGTGGTGGCCCATGCATAGACCGCTTCTGGCAAACTGCACCTGGGCCACCAAAGAACTATGTCTGGGTCGAGTGTTAGTGCATTTGTGCGGACCAGAAATGAGCCAGACAAATTTTGTTTTGTGGGTTGCATCTCAATGGACTGCCTGCAACTGTTGGGAACAAAATGCAAATAGTATGAACAAAGTAGTTTCCAAATTGTCTCAAAACATTTGAGAGGGTTCGCAATTTCTTTGTACAAGTTGCAGGGTCTTGCTGGCAAATTGAGACATAATAAAGACAAGTTATGACTCAGTTGAAACAAACAAACAAACAAACAAAAAAGTTTAAATTCTTTGCAGGTATGTTGGATTTTAATTCCAGTTACATCAAAACATTATAAGTACTAAATCACTGATAATAAAAATGTTTTTCCCAAAAGTTAATTTTCTCACAATTTTACTATCAAGTTTTCACCAACAGTCACAGCCCAGAGAGATGCAGGCTTTCTGCATGATACATAAATGTGTTTGTGAAGGCTGCTGTAGCTCAGTGGTCACTGTGGACTCATACAGTTACCAGAGTTTGCAGATTTGAACCCAGGCTTTGACAGGAAGTGTATTGCGTAATCTTGTGTGCAAGTGCAGTTGTTGTGGTGACCCCTGCTGAAGGGAGCAGTCCTAATCAGATGTCCAAACCACCTCAACTGACTCTTTTTGATGCAGAGGAGCAGCGGCTCTACTCTGAGCTTTGCCCAGGTGATGGAGCTCCTCACCCTAACTTTAAGACTGAGTCCGGCCACCCTCTGAAGGAAGCTCATTTCGGCTGCTTGTATCCAGGATCATGTTCTTTCATTCATGATCTATGACTCATAATCATAGGTGAAAGTTGGAACATAGGCAGACTTGTAAATTGAAATATTTGTCTTTTGACTCAGCTTTCTTCACCATGACTAACCAAAGCAACACCATCATTACTGGGGATTAGACCCCAATCTGTTGAGCTATCAACCTCTCCATCCTACCATCACTTATGAACGAGAGACCCAGATACTTAAAGTCCTCTACTTGAGGCTGCGACTTCCCTTAAACCAGGTGGGGCATTCCACCTTTTTCTAGTCAAGAACCATGGCCTCGGACTTAGAGGAGCTGACTTTCATCCCAGCTGCTTCACACTCGACTGTGTGCCATCACAGTGCATGCTGAAAGTCTTGCCCCAAAAACACCTACAGAACTACGATATTCACTTAAAGCAGAGATGAGATCCTGTGGTTCCCAAACCAGACACCCTCTTCTCCATGACTGTACCTTGAGATATTGTCCTTAAACACTACAAACAGGATCGGAGACTAGGGACAGCCCAGTCGGAGTCCAACCCGCACAAAGAACAAACTACCCAGACACCCCATATTCCCACAGCACCCCACACACAATGCCTCAAGGAACACGGTCATTAGCCTTCTCCAGGTCCATGAAACGCATGTAAACTGGAGAACTGGTCTGGTAGGGGGCCCCATGGATGACCCAGAACTTGTTGGAGGCATCATGTATCCTCTCTGGTCTGGAAACGTCTCGAGGTCCCCCAGGATGAGCTGGAAGGTGTTGCTGGGGAGAGGGATCACATTATTTTCCTTCGGTGTAAAGTTTGCAAAAGATAAAACCCTTTAGTTATGCAACTATGAACTACATTAACTGTTGTGGTGATAAAAGCGCTACACTACTTTTGCACACATACATAAACCATTTGTCAACTTGCAAACCCCCAAATGTTCATCTAGAAGAGAGAAAAAAAGGAAATGTACACTTTAACAAGGCTTGGGTGGTAATAGCAAAAATATGATTACAAACACTCCTCCCATCTAAAAGTCATAGCAGAGTGTGCACACACTTTCTCATAGTCCCACACACAAACACACAAAGAGAAAAGCCTGCAGAGGAGTGTGACGAACGTGCCGGCACTCCTCGCAGGGTGACGCTACAGTTGATTTGGGAATTACAATTAGATTTATGATGTGGTTGCATATGGCTGAGCACTCTGCTTCTCGTCTCTGCATTGCTGGGATTGGCTGCAACCAGCACCGGCGCCGTGGCGTGTACACCGCAGCGCAGTCAGAATGTGTGTGTGTGTGTTACCTCACACACACACACATAGTGGAACAATAGGCCACATTTACCGTAATGGGTCACCAAAATATAAGGACCAAGTTGAATAGCTTGACTTTGGAAAGAAAAAAGCTTGTGTTGGAAATTATTAGTTTCTTGGAAAGTAAGAGTAATATTTTAAGCAACAGAAATAATAATAAAAAACATCTGTAAAACAGCACCACCTGTATACTCAATTTTCACACACAAAGCACATAAACCTGATGCCTTAGTGTTGCGCTAAATACTTACCATATTTGTTTTTAATACTTGCTGTAAAGTGCAAGATCTTGCAAAATATGTAGCACTCAGAGGGCCTGATCTACTTAAGATTTGCATGTGCAAAAAAATTTGCAAACTTGATAGCATGTGCAAAACTGTGTGCATCAAGGATTGCATTTGTCAAAAGAGCAAAATAGCAAACACAATCCATTTTATGTGTTTACCGCCTTGAATATGGAGTTTATATGATGATCATTAGCGACTGTTGGTGATATAGGGTGGGCTAAACACTAATTTACACTAGATGTGGTTCTGCTCTATTGCGGTCTGACCTCTGCAGCAAATATGCAACCATTATTATCAATAAGAGTATTTACACTGGCACCACAGCCAGGGCACAGGTAAGCGGTGAGTGGACAGTGATCCGCCCAAATAAGATTTGATCCTATTTTTGCTGCTGTAGAGTTGAGCACAACATCCGTATTTTCAAAATAATTTACCAAAGGCAGACTAATTTGGACGAAATCCCAGCTATAATAATAAATATATGGATATATTTTTACACAAATGCTGTCAGAATGTATCGTTCTGTTTGGAAAGCACATGGCAACATGTAGCGTGCAGCATATGCATACACACACGATTCACAGGGATTTTATTTTGAAATCAGAAGTTTCAAAAAGACGACAGCGATGCAGCTTCAGCTGTGTTTGGAGTTCGTCTTCTACAGAATTATATATTTTATTTATTTAACTTCTTCCTGCCTGGCCTTCAGAGGAGTCAGACGCTTTTGCTCTCTCTCGCGAACTACCCCCTCCTTTCCTGCTTTGAAGCTTTTTCGAGCCATTCTTCACCTATCATCCAAAATAAAAAAAAGGAACTATGGATCTGCATAGTCAACTGGTCTCTGAACGCAATTGACACAATTTTTTCTTGAATTGGAGTGAGGAGAACGCTGCTGTCCCAGTGGAATGGTCGCAGCCGGGCGAATCAGTGGCTCTTGGGCTTCGAACTTAATCTGTTTGGCTCCGCTTTCCATTGAGACAGGGAAGCTTTGTACATATTTGGATTTATGATAACTGGATTCCTGCTGATCGGCTGTGGAGGAGTTCTGGGTTATCGGAAATTGAAAGCGATCCTGACAGCAGTCCGGGCCTGTGAGAGACTGTCAGAGAAACTGGATGGAATCTCCCGATCTGGTAACGCACAAACTCAAATTCTGGGAGATATGGGTCGCGAACTGGATGTGATTCTGATGAGAATCGCTGACCAGGAGCGTGCTTCCAGGATGTAAGGATTACACCTGGGTGAAGTTTTAGATGGTGAGAGGCGCAAAGACACGGAATTCGGAACATTGGATTTTTCGTCATCTTCAGAGATTCAGTGAGACTGAAAAGCAGCAAGTAAATTCAAGGCTTCCTCGTCCCAAATAATTGTGTTTATCTCTTTGGATCCCCTCAGCTGTTGACCTTGATCAGCACTCTTGTCAAAATTCCCCGGAGAGGTTACATCAACAATGGGCTCGTAACCCCCCCCCCCCCCAATCATCTGTGTGGGAGCTGTCTGAAGACTGTGAGAAGGAAGGGGTAACTCTGAACTCTGTGAACTGAACATGTGACGAATTAGATCTGGTCTGTAGATTCTGGGGGACCTTGGATCGGTTCCAGCACGGAGAACTAACCTGAAATGTCACCGGCTCCACTGAACCCTCTCCCCAGTCCATTGTGTTTGTCCCCAAGCCCACCCCATCCCAGCTGTTTTGCTTCTTTAGGCGAGTGGTTTTTTGTGCGCATGATTCTATGATTTGAGTAAATATAGGTTTAAAGCTACTTTTTGAACTCATCTGTCCTATTGTGTATTTCCAAGCTGAAAAAAGGTAGCGTGACATTGTTGCAAAAGACCTGTTTACCTTGATTCTCCATGTTTGTTATGTATGTCTTTTTCTTGAACGAGGTGATCTTAACAACAAGTTCCTAGTCTGTGTGTATTCACTGACAATGGCAATAAAAATGATTCTGATTCTAATTCAGATTTTTGCTCTGACTTCCACATTTATCACTGGATTTATTGCGCAATCTCATTTCGGAACACTTTTCGGAACTCCTTCGTGTTTTGCACTGGACCGGACCTGAGACTGACCCTGAGCTGAATAAAATTAGCCCCAATGGGCATCAAAGTGAAGGGGTGTGACAAGATGTCTCTCAATCATTCAGTAAACAAGACTATGAAAAGTTAGCCCTTTGGAAAGACTTGGATTTCCTGCAGACTCTTTGGTCCCAGTTTGTTGTGATTTTAATGTGTTTTTAGTTATTTTACCATTTGTAATGTAAACACCACATTTAGCCCACTTACACCAGCTTTCCCTGATGAGGATTATCAGAACATTCAATAAAAGATACGTTAATGCAGATATTAGCACCTGCAATGCTATTTATAAAACCAGGAAGTGATTGTGGTTGCTGTTTTTGCGTTTATCTTTAGCACGTTTGTAAGGTAGGTGCAAACTGGCCACGGTTATTGTAGCAAGAAGAGAATGTTCTGTGCATGTGATAACATATCAGAAATAAAAATACTAGAAACATATCGTTCAGCAATGCTTTTTGTTTTGGCCAGCTGGAAGACCTAAGAGTGAAGCCAGTCACAAATAGAAGCCATGGCGTATTTCCTATGGAAAATCTTGCAACATTGTAATGTTTTGTCCTCCATCAAGACCTCCAAATCCATGATTTCAAACTTTAGTTTTCTTTTTTGGACACTGTTCTCCCAAACTCTCCATGGTTCTAGCCAGTGGCATATGAAAAATCCTCACTTCAATGGAGATCTGCACCATTTTTGCACCTGTTATTATTTGAGAAGCAATTTTAGTAAATTGCACACAACATTCCCACTAATAACACATGCATTTTTTTTTATTGCACATGCAATTTGGTTTCTTGATAGATCAGGCTCAAAGCATGTATTGTAGATGACTCTTAGCTGTTACTATATTTAATTTTAACTTCTGTAAAATTAGCTGAGTTTTAGTCTGTTATTTCTTGCAAAGGTCAGTTGACTGTAGTGGCCATCTTGAATTATTTAATAAAATGTTTTCAGTTGTAGATTTTTACCTGTCTACTACCTTTTGGGATATTTTGCTAACACATGCACACACATACACAGATAGAGGCAAAAGCATGATCACCCTTTTGATCTTCAGCAGACAATAATAAAAAACGACTCTTCAACAATGATGAAGGGACAGATTGGTGAGTAAAATCTCAAGTCTGTACTTTTTTTATTTATATATATATTTTGGATTGTCTTTCTCACCAAGTTGTACTGACACTTTTTAGAGCCACAGCTGGCTAATAAATACAATGAAATGTTAAAACACAGATTTTTTTTTCTTTCTTTTTTTTTTCTTTTCTTTTAAATACAATACTTATCACAAAAAAATGTTTGTGACCATGAAATGTGTGCTCTGCCTTGGCAGGTCACAACTGACAAGAGCATGAGGTTACTTTCCAGAAGACATCAGAGGTGATGTGACCTACTCAGGTGCCACTGAAGCTGCAAAAAAAATAAAAAAAGAATAAAAAAAGAAATTTCTAAATAAATGAAAATGGCCATTTCTTGGAGAGTAACATAAGCTAAGCTCCAAAAATGTGATATTTTACCAACAAATTTGTTATGTTTTAAATCCAAAAACTTCACATTAGTCAATACTAAAACAGAAAATGACAAGAAAATAAAAAATAAAATAAAAATAAATCAACACAGAATTATTATCCAGTGCTTAAGATGTGTGTGACCCTAACAGAATGTAAGTTAAAACCAATATTCAATCCCAGCTTGTGATGCTTTCAGATATGATCATGAAGAAAATATTTTAAGTGGACTCTCGAAGCAGCCAAAAAAAGCAACCAGGAACAGCTTGAGGTCGGATTTTCAAAATAAAAACCTCTTAAAACGTGATTGTGTTGAAAAGAGACGGTTAAGAATGTGAGCTTTAGACAAAAAAATAAAAAAATAAAACAGAATAAAAAAATACTCTGACTGGGACCAAAAGGCTGATTTATAAATATGTTTCCCATTCTTAACATTTTCGCACTGTGAAAAAACACATGCAAAAAAAAGTACCCTTCTTATTAAACCCATTTTTGCAACACAAATTTGGTGTTACTTTTTCTCATGTTGTTAAGAAGAAAAATAAAATAAACAACATTTTTCTACTGATTCACAACAAAAAATAAAGGGATCCTAAAACTGCTCATTATTCAGCAAAGTCTTTATGAAGCTTGGCAAGTACAACTTAATGTACTTAAGAACTTTAAAATAAAAAAAGCAAAAAAAAAGGAGATTCACCTTTATATCCTGACTCACAGACAGCTTTCAGAACATGATGCTGTGAGAAAAAAGTGACTCTTTCCGTGGGGCTTTGGAGCCAAAAGAGCTGCAGAACTGATGAAAACTGTTTGACAAAGATGTATCCTCCCTGAACGTTGCCTGGGATTGGGTCAAGTGGGGAACCAGCATTTGCTAAATGGGAATTCATGTTATCAGATAAAAAAGTTGATTGTATAAGACTGTTTTTTGCAGCATTTGAAATTAAGACTACAACATCCCAAGTGAATGTGAATGTTTGGCACATTTGAAGAAAACTGTACAAAGTCTGGGTACTTCCTTTCTTATAATAATAATAATAATAATAATAATAATAATAATAATAATTGACAATCTGTAAAGTTCTACCACTCTTTTTGTATGAAAACAAACAAACAAATAAAAACACATTCACAAGCTGGCACATCATACCTGAGCTGGGATATATCTATATATATATATTTATATATATATAAAAATCTAACAGTAATGTAATGTAAGCAGTTTGTCAGAAAAAAAAAGATTGTAGCACTGATGTTTTTCCCCAGAACAAAAGTAAGACTATAAGATTACCAGAGCTAGGATTTATATTAAAAACTTTCCCAATTTCAAGTTCCGACAGTCCAGAGTTCGTACAGGCAGTGACCTGTCAGAGAAGTCTATCAAACAGAAAACAAAATGAAAAAAACAAACAAAACAAAAACGCAAACAGTAAATACATAATGAAACCAACACACTCTTTAAACATTTAAGACCAAATAGCTGTCAAAGAGTAGTTTGTAATGCTTGAAAAACTCATGCACGCTCTTTACAAACCACACAGTTCATGTGTTCGCTGCTCATTTGTTCTGTCTCATTCTCTCCTCGGTCAAGTCTTATCACTCTTTTTGAAGATTGTCAAAGTGAGGGAAAGTAAAGTTCGTTGTAAGCTGGGCTGTCTAAATGATTGTTGAGGTTGCGTTCCCTCGTCAGGCCTCTTTGTCAACATACTGTTCAACAAGCTTTTGAGCATCTCTGCAGACTTGTATCTTCAGAGCTCAGTAAACAAAGCCATGTGTCCTGAAAATCCACCTGAAAAACTTGGCTTCCAAGATTTGTCTCTGTTCATGAGGAGAATTGTTCTTTTCTTTTTGCGCCTGGCACACTGGCCTCCCGCCCGACTGCGCTCAGTTGGCGCTGACGGCCTCCCGCGTCTCGTGGTCGCTGCTATAGTCTGATTTGGGCTCGTCGTCAAAGTCCTCGTACATGTCCATGTCTTCGTCTCCGTTGGTGGGGTCGCTGGGCAGATCCAACACTCCAACCCCACCTCTGTTGCTGGCTCCGCCCCCGCAGGGCTCAGCCTTCAGCCCGTACGTGCTCTGAATGACGGGGATGTTGGGTTCAGGGCTGACCGAGTTGCTTGAGCAGTCTGAGGTCAGGTGTGGGGACGGTGTGGCCGTCGCCATACTTATTGCACCGGGGTAAACTCCTACGCCTCCTGGGCTGTTGCCCAACGAAATCTGTGGCTGAGGCCTGAGAACAGAAAAACAGAGTAAAGAAAGGAAGTAAGTATGATATTAAATTCAGGCTAAAAATACTACAATTTAAAATGTCCACAAAGAACACAAGATAAGCAAATAAAAAATCCATAATTCTAACAAACACTTGAAAATACTAGTTCCCTGCCAGTAGGTGGGGAGAATGGCCAAGTTATTAACAAATCAAAATGTTAAGAAAGAACATTCTTTGCCTGGGTAAAGATTTTCCCTAAACCTTTGTTTTATTTGACACCTTTTAATATTTATTTTCAGCTATTATCAATTTCAAATACAAACTTTACTGATGACTGGGTCTGATTAGGCAAGACAGATACAGAAAACAGAATAAAAGTGCTTTATTGTTGTTGTGGTTTCTATTGCAGTGTCTGTCAATGTGGGGGCTGCAGCCACCAGGGGGCCATTAGGGGGGCCTCAAAAAGAGGGAGAATAAGAAAAAAAAAACTAAATCTGTTTTTCAATATTTTTTTTTTAAATATAATGTATAAAATTATATTGAAATATTATTTAAAAGAGGTTTGATTTATTTTGTTCTGGTCTTATTGTCAACAGTTTGTGGAAAAGTTGTTTTTCTCAGTGAGAATACAGTTTTTAAAACATATTAGCTAGTATAATGTTCAAAAATAATATTTAAAAATAATTAATTATTGTAATTATTATTTTTCTTCTTTCTGCACTCTTTTTCATTCAATAAATTATTTACTTTGTTTTTTATATAAACTTTCTGTTGTTTTTATGAATGAAACAAACAAATATATAAATAAAAATGAGTAAGAACATTCTAAAAGGTGATGTTTTTTTTTTTTTTACATATTTTGTAGCATTGCAAGTGGGCCCAGCAGCTAATGCTGTTTGGGGTAGGGGTGGGGGTCTTTGGGGGTCATGTCATAGAACAGTTTGTGGACCCCTGGTCTTGGGCACAAAGTAAAAGTGGGCATGCAAAAAATAGGTTGCTACATAATTGACGCTTAAAAGCCTCATATTTCCAGTCTTCACAGAGGACCAAAAACCAAGTTTATAAAAAAACATTCATTTTGGAAAGTAGTAGAGTAGTGTGTGAACTAAGCCTTGGACCCATATTCACAAATCCTCTAAATATTTTTAAACAGTTTTTTTCTCCAAAGATAAAAAAAAAAAAAAATTTGCCTGAGCAAGAAGCAGGAATTCCAGCAAAAATGTTGAAATATGCCAACAATCATGGTGTGTCACCAACATTTTAACAGTTCATCAAATCACAAAGAAAAAACAATCTGATCATAGCTAAATATTCTGCCAAAACATTCACAGCTTAATTTTTCTTAGATATTCTTATTTCCTACTAATAAAATACCTGAACAGCAACAGTCAGAACTGAGTCACACTTAAAAAAACTGTAAAAATAAAAAAGCTACATACTTGTTATAATTTCTAGAACAAAAGCTCGTAAAAGTACGATACATATTTTATTTTTTAATTCTCCTTTTGACATAAATTTTTGCAAATTAATGAACGATATGTAGCAAGGGTTAAAAACTATCATCAATGTTAATATTTTGATTCAAAGACTATTCAAAGTTTTCTTTATTTATTATTCTGATTTATATCATTTCATCCTAAAGACATTATTTTAACAAATGCTATTTGGATAAATTAAATAGCTACATGACTATTAGATTTGGGGATATTCTTGGATAAAATCTATAATATCTTTGGATACTTGACATTTTTTATAAATTATTTTACACTGAAAACAAGCTGCAAACAAGCTCACAACACAACTAAGACAATCCTTATTTTAGCAGGGTACCTAATACTGTTGATGTGCAGTAGGAAATTAATTATAACAGTAAATGTAACAAATTAAAACAAACTATATATAAAATGTTTAAATCATTACTTTAAATGTGTATTTTCCATACAACCATTAAGTTTTTCCTGGAAAATGCATTCGTCTTTATGGAACAAAACAATAATTGAGAAGCCACTAAAGTCTGAACGCTACGCTTTTCATCTTGAGGAGCATGCCCGAACCTGGAGCTCTACCTGCCAGCTCCCAGCAGCATCAGCTCATTAGCCTGTTATGATATAGATGGAATGAGAGTAAATGCCCATCATTCAAACGGGCCCTCTGGCTCCTCAAATGAACCACATCAAGTGGGAAAATTGCTCATGTTTCCCACCCAATAGTTTTCCCTCCTCTGTCTCCTGCCTCTGTATTCTCTGACAGACATATTTTCACATTAAATGCTTAAGAAGAAGAAAAAGAAGGAAAAAAATGCTGGTTCAGTTGGGGAAACTGTGCCAGAAACTGGTCGTGCAGCTTCAACTAAAAGTTCAGGCCTTTTTTTTGTTTTTTGTACATTTTCTTGACCACACACAGTAAATGTGGTGCTCAGCCTGTGACGTCTGCCTTTTTCTCTTAAACATCTGCTTACATTTCATATTCCACTCTGTCTGTCTGTCTCCAGTTTCACTGCCCACAAGCACTCAGCATTGTCCTAATTTAATAAATGACAAGCGATTAAAAATCACTCCTATTCAAGCTGCGGCCTCTGCTAAATCCATCTGAAATGCAGCCCGTTGTGATGGCTTTAAACACATCCCTGACTGGTTCCTATTAAGACAATGCCACTGTTTTTCCTTTCTGCACCAGCTACACTCAAAAAATATCTAATGTTCTTTGGCAAGCGTTTAAAGGTTTTGCAGATAGAGCGGCGAGAGGTTCCAAACCTTTTATAAAAGGGCCCATAAACTTGTGTGGTCACTCCGCAAACCTTCTGCATATATAAAGGAAAAAGTCCTCACATGAGGCGCTCACTTGCTAAGAAAAAGACTAAATCAGCTCTTAAAGATCATTTAGGCAACAGTAGAATGAGACATAAAGTGATTGCTGACGGTTTTGAACAAGTACATTGAAATCTCTTTTGCCTTCATATATTAAAAAGATCAAAAGAATCCGAATGAAACCCACTTTCAGATTTTATCATGACACTGCAAAATCACCTCAGTTTAGAAGAAAAAATAATAATTCTGTTGTGGATTGCTGCCATCTTAAAACAACTTCATTCTCTGAAAATGTCATAGAGGCTGGTGCACATCTTACAGACCTTCACACTGCTGCCAGAGCAGCAAAAAACTATATTTCTATAGGTATTTGGTAAGGCTAACAGAGGCGGCAGCAGCTAACTGTAGCGCTTCCAGTCAGAATTTCATGATATTTTATTTGGAATGAGCTTCCCATGCAAAACGAATGGCAGTGTAAAAGTTATTGTTGCATGATGCCTATGAAATTATGGAGATATGAGGTATTTTGTGACATAATCCTCTTTAAAACTTAGCAGAGTTTAAAGCTTAAAAGGAAAACATTCTACTGTTGCAGTAAAGGCCCAAAACCTTTTAATATAATACAGACCTTTGATAGCAAACATATTTAGCATATATATAAATATATATATATATATATATATATATATATATATATATATATATATACAGTGGGTTGCAAAAGTATTCATACCCCTTGAACTTT
>JARVGW010000002.1:2976574-3014048 GCA_031762495.1 Anablepsoides rubrolineatus | reverse complement strand
GGAAAAGTTCAAGGGGTATGAATACTTTTGCAACCCACTGTATATATATATATATATATATATATATATATATATATATACACACACTGCTCAAATAAAGTGAACATTCAAATAACACATCCTAGATCTGAATCAATTAAATATTCTCATTGGATACTTTGTTCTGTACAAAGTTGAATGTACTGACAGCATGTGAAATTGTTTGTTAATCAGTGTTGCTTCCTAAGTGGATTGTTTAATTTCACAAAATTTTGATTTATTTGGAGTTAGCGTTTGTTGTTTAAGAGTTCCCTTTATTTTTTTAGCAGTATATATAATTAATGTTTACAAAATTTGATTGTTTCAGTGGTTGTTAATGTAAAAGGTATTTTATTGATCTTTATATAATTTTAATTTTCACACTATATGATTATGATATCCATTTGGTTTTGATCCTGCTCAGGCTAGCTGTTAGCATGTCAATCCTGTAAGCAGTGGCAGGCACAGTTTTGCTTATCAGTGAACAGCTAATAGTGGCTGCAGAGCTAACGTTTTGCTTGGCTCAATAGCATTTTTGCTAACTTTGGAAAACATTAGCAGACCAATTAACTTGCTATAAATTCAGTTTCAGTAAATTCAAGGCTAATTGGTAATTCTAAATTGTCCCCAGGTGTGAGGGTGAATGGTTGTTTATCTCTTTGTTGCCCTGTGATAAACTTGTGAACTGTCCAGGGTGTACCCCACCCCTCACAAAGTGACTGTTGGATATGGCAGTGTTTCCCAACCCTGGTCCTCGAGGCACACTGCCCTGCATGTTTTAGAGGTCTCCATGCTTTGACACACCTGATTCAAATGATTGTAATTCAACAAAAACCTGCTAATCAGTTACCAACCTAAATCAGCTGTGTTGAAGCAGGGAAACATCTAAAATATGCAGAGCAGTGTGCTTTGAGGACCAGGGTTGAAAAACACTGGGATATGGGCATCAGGGACCCCCCGTGACCCTAAAAGTGGGTAAAAGATAATGGATGAATGCTTGACAAAGCATAGTTTAGGCAAGATAACGCCCATTAACATCACCCTTAAGCAAGTGTTCTCACTTCTGTCCTCACAGTGTTTTCCCTGTTATAAATGCAGGAAAGAACGTCTGACTCATGGTGTCAGTTTACAGCTAATACCAGACTTCAACATAGCTGCCAAAACAAACCTGAAAAGACATTAACAAGAAGAACCCATTTTCACACTCAAAAACATCATAAACAGTCAGAAATACGGGCAATAAATTCTGAAAATTTACCCAGAATCCTTTGCAGCATACATGTGGCTCTCACAAAGAGAATTTCTTGAGTTTGGGGAAAGTCTCAACTCTTTAACTAGCACAGCAGTCCACAAATGTTTTTTTCTGCAGAGTCCCTGTTTGTCCAATTTGCAAAAAGACACTCACCCCACAAAAAACTGCCTCATCTCCTGACGACGTGAGCGCATGAGCTGCTTGTACTCTCCAATGCGCAGCTTCTTGCCGTCGATGATGCAGGTCCTCTTGGGCCGGGGCTTGTACTTGTAGTTGGGATATTTCTCCAAGTGGATCTTGCTTAGGCGGGCCTGCTCTTCGTAGTACGGCTGTTTCTCCTGATTGGTCATGGATTTCCAGCGGGAACCTGGAGCGCAGAATAAAGTTGTTTTATTTAACTTTTTGTGTGTGTCAGAAGGTTAATCCTAAAGCATGCAGTACCTTTAGAGCCCATTGTTACAAACTTATTTTAGCACAACAGCTGAGTCATCATTTTGTCTTAACTTGTGATTTCTCGAGCCTAGATGTCTGAAAGTGACAAGGCACCTCCAAGTATCAGATTCTGTTTAAAACCAAAGAGTGTCTAATTTTTAGCTCCATGTCAACAGGAAGGGGAACACCATGTACTTCTTCTGACCATCTGAACAAGGCCATTATTGCAGGAACATCTGGGACTATACACACTCTGCCTCGCTCCACTGTTTACCAAGGTTTATCACAAATGTTTCTTGTATTTTTGTGACACAGGAAACAGTACACTTGTTTTTTTTTTCTTTTTTTAAGCCCGCCACCCACCTTCTCCCCAAGTCCAGCTGTGTTTTACTGTTGGAGAAGCTGTGTATGTTAAGTTCTAAACATGTAAACTTTTTTTTTGTTTCAGTCTTGTCTTACAAACATAATAAAGATCCAGAATAATTATCATCTATTCAGCTTCCTGCGACAGGAGATCTCATTATTTATTATTTTTAAGTAATTTAATATTATGATCCAAATAAAAAGAGACCTTTAATACCCATCCATCTATTATCAGGGTCACAGGGGTCCATAACCTGGACAGGTCACAAGTCCATCACAGGGACAAACAATCATTTACTCTCACCTTCGGAGAGTTTTCTAGAATTATCAATTAACCTAACATGTTTTTGGTCTTAGGGAGGAAGCCAAAGTGCCCAGAGAAAATCCACGCTTGCATGGAGAGAACATGCAAACTCTAGCCAGAAAGGTCCTCGGGCCGGGATTTGATCCAGCGACCTTCATGCTGAGAGGCATCAGCTCTACCAACTGAGACCTTTAGCACATTAAATAAATTAGTGTGACACATCATATTTGTAAGTTATGAAAGCGAAAACCATTACTCCTGTGAATCCAGGAAACAGTTTGCGGGACACAAAGTGTCTCTTTATTCCAAAGTCCCGATCAACAACACAGACCCGCCTAAGAAAAAGCAGTTTGTTCATTTACATTCAGCTGGCCACTAACTCGACATCCGAGGTCTTAGGAACGGTTCAAGAACAACCGTTTCGCTTAGTGCCGCGTGAATAGATATCTGTGTTGAGGAGGTTAGAGTCCGTGTGGATTTGAGCTGAATGCATCCATCACACCAGGTGATACACTGGACCTTTATGTGTGGAGTGTTCCTGGCTGCAAAAACACATCAGTCCTCATAATCTGCAGCTTGTTGGTAAGAAACCCTGTGAACTGTGAGGTATAGTGGCAGGGGAATGTGTGACTGTTACATGTACAGCTTTTCACTTCGATCATATCGTTTTATGCCATTTTGAATAAAAACACTGTCATGTTGCTTTTAGACAATATTCTTAATGTATTTTTTGACAAGTATGCTACAAAAACCGAACGTTCCACCGAAGAAATGAGCATGAGAGTTGCTCGAAATGAAAATGACAGATGTGTGAAGTCTCACCCAGGATCTTGCTGATGTTGGAGTTGTGCATGTCGGGAAAGGTCTGCAGGATCTTCCTCCTCTCGTCTTTAGCCCAGACCATGAAGGCGTTCATGGGCCTCTTGATGTGGGGCTCGCTGTTGTTCCTCCCCCGCGCCTCCCTGAATACTCGTGCCTCTGTGACATTACTCCCTGAGAGAGACAAAGACACAACAATGTTGTATCTATCAAACTCAATGATTATTATTTCATGAACAAGTTTAAAGCCTAAGCTACATTCACACTGCGGGTCTTAATACGCAATCCAATTATTTTGCGTGGACTATCGCATTATATTTTAAATGCGACCTCCATCAGACTCCAGTATGAAATCTCCATGGCACTGATGCGACCCACAGAAGACGATTCGGCACGCTTACAGAAGTAAAAATGAATGCTACATGTTAGCTTGGATCGATTCTGAAGTTGTGCAATCAGGGTCAATTAAATAATTACCTGCTATGCTTGTATTGTTTTTACATTTCAACCGGCCTCTTGCCAGAGCAGCATGTATTTTTGGAAAGGGAGCAATGCATTGAAAATAAAACTAACCAAAGTACCGATCCAGTAACATTAGTATCAATATGGTCTGAGAATGTATTTCTGTGGATTCTGGATAATAAAAGATGAGGCGACTGGACTTTTGCTTTGTAGCCTAAGATGTGCAGAGTTCCAAGATTTAAACTACACAAGGTTGGTATCAATCTTCTAAATACTCAGATTGATTTGTATACCCCCCACCTCACTGATGTAAAAATTGAATGAAATGCAACATGAGCATTCAGACTGAAGTCACTTTGAAAAAAATCCAATTTAAGTCGCATTTGCCTGAAGTTCACTGTTTCACCTTCTGAAGCTGTCGATACATAGAAAAACAAAACTGAGTTAGTTTTCTTTATGACTGCTTTTTGTTGCCTTCTTTGTTAAGTAAAGTCCTTCTGGGATGCTCTCCACATCCTGACACAAACACTGCTCACTTTCAGGCTTTTACTTCTGCCTGATGCAGTCTGAGCCCAAAGGCTCCTGTGTTTATCCCCTGACTCAAAGCTAAATCATGATGAGTACTCAGCTTCTCATCTCCTGTAAACAGCAGAGTTTTTAGTGGAGTTTTATTGGAAACAGGTGGTTTAGAGTCTGCTTAGACCACATTCAGTGACAGGATTTCTTGCTGCATGTAATAATTCTTACTAACTCCATGTCAGTTCTGGTAAAACTAGGAATTCAGACAGTGTTCCTCTTCAATCATCTTGTAACTCCAACAAAACTGCTGCTTGACTCAGCATATCAATCCTCCAGTCCCTTCTATGCCCTTCTTCTTCTTATGACATAAAGTTGTGACTTGCAAACATACAAAGTTACCATAATTGAAAAGGTTTTAAATATACATACAAAAAAGGTAATAAAAAATAAGGACAGAGTCGCTCACCATCCAGATCCTCTGGTCTCGTCAGGTCAATGACTCGATGGACCATCTTTCCAGCATCCTCCCCGAGCTTCCCGAGGTGCTGACTCAACGTCTCGTAGTGCAGTCGCTCCTACAAAATAAGAACAGGTTTATAAAATTTAACAACAGCCTGAAAATGTGAAAGCTCTCTGGATAGCAAAGAATATGTTTATCTTTAAAGTGGGTCATTATTAGACCCATTAGACCAAGATGGTAGTGACAATAAAACTAGAGAGTGACAATTCAGTGACTCCTTCTATTTTCAACATAGATCAAGTTTCTTTTACAGTATAAATCCATAAAAAGTGTATTGGGAATTAATAATCTAATAATCTAAACTGACAAAATGCCAACATTGTGCTAAATATACTGTATAAGAAGTGTAAAGTTAAATTTTAATGCTGCTACCACTAGCTCTATGGTCATCATGAAAACTATTAAACTGTTATTTCCTGACAGTACTTCATAAGACAGACAAACATAAAAAAAATAATAATCTGAGCCTCAGACAAACTAATTATGCCAAAAAACTAAAGGACAGATATTGAAAAATAAAATGTTATAATGAGCAAAGGGTCATTGTACATCGTTTTTCATTGGTATACTGTTTTTAATGTTGAAGCTATGACAAGTTCAAAAGATTCATCATTTTTTAATTTTGAAGAGAAGATTCTTAACTCAGACAATTGGAGTCTATGGTAATTTGAATAAATGTACTTTTCATTCTGGGAGGGTTTTGAGAAAAAACCATTTGCCCAACAAGAATGAGAGACACTTTGACAGAAACCAAAAATGCCTTCGTTTTATTGTACAACTTGTGTAACAACCGTGAAGATGGAACTAGAGAGAATTTGTTTGATAAAACATTTTAAAATTTAGACGGCTCAAAAGTTCAAATGTGTGGTAAATCTTCAAAAAGGACAAACCCTGTAAAAAGCTAGCCTGGCCATTGCTTTTCTTGGCAATTCCGTTCTATTATAACCTCCTTCCTCTGCTTCATCTGGGATTTCTCCCATTGACATGGATTTCTCTGGTAGAATTTCAACCGGGCCAATCAGCGAACAGGAGGAGGAGTTGTGAACAATGGGGTTGATTTTCTGCACTGTTTTAGCCTGCTTGTATTTTAGTTTGGGTGAGAAAGTGAATGAAGTCATTCAGTCATGTTGACAAGGCTTCCAAATTAAATTAAATTTGTCTCACAAAGCCTGCAGCACTCATTTATACTATAGTCATCTGGTCTGCTCGGTACTTCTGTCTTACCAGTAGCGGAATGGTTGTTTACAGGCAGCACATGCAATTTCCAGTTAGCTTTTCAGCTTAGCTTCCTTCACAGTTGAGCTGGTGCAATAGTATGTCATGACCAAATGTTAGTGATTGGGTGAAATCAGATCGAATCATTTTAAACTTCAACAGAGGCCACGCCTGCAGCAAGAAATCATTTCTCAATAGCTGAAAGTCCAGACCCTCTGTACAAAGCAAAGCAAAGGGCTGGTTTTTACCAGGGTGGTAAAAAGCAAAAATAACATGTCATCCATGCAAAGTCTAATTTTCTGTGACTGAGCTAAATGGCGTATTTTGTGGGTAGAAATGTGTGTTAAAAATATATTAAATTATTGATAAATATTGTCTACATCACACAATGTACTGCTACAAAGACTTGTAGCATTCTACTCCCAATTAAGCTGCATGTTTGGATGCATTTCCTGCACTGGAATTAAAAACGTGTGACAGAAATTAAAGAATAGTGGCTAATTAGTATAAATATGCTTCAGTGCTTCTGCACTGGCACATTACTGACTGAGTGAAAATGGTACAGAGGAAAATCCAGTCTTGGTCCTTAGAAAATAAATCATTTTTTTAAGTTTCTCATAGAAACACAGAGTATTGATGAGGCTTTAACCATTAAGTTTTTACAATAAAGCTTCCCCCTTGAGCCTGTGCTGATTATTGTCTTCTCCAGCTTCCTGTAATGAATTTTTGATTCTGCCAATCGGCCTGAGACAAATTCTTCAAGCAGCTCGTCTTTGGGCCTTCCAGCTAAAATGACCCCACTACTTCCAAACTACCGCCCATCCACACTCTTCTGTTCTCTTCTAGTTATTCTTTTTTTCCCCCTCCCTCTCTCCCTCCCTTCTTCCCTTTCAGCTCCCGTCCTTTTTTCTGGTGACAGAGGCATTTTGTTTGACGCAAAGAATGGTTGCTGGGTGAAGTCATGCCGTGGTAGCCGCTGGCAGAATTGGTGGAACTTAAGGGCCCAGCGAGCTTGTGTGTGTCCGTGTGTGTGTGTGTGTGTGTGTGTGTGTGTGTGTGTGTGTGCGTTTATGGATGAGGAGCTGGTGCGGGCCAATGTCAGCACTACAGCAGGGCTGTAATCAGGCCCACCACAGAACATGTGCCTGGGCAGTGCCATGCTCACCGCAGGAAACAACCGACCAAACAAAGGAATAAAGAAAAAAGAAAGCAGAGAGAGAGAGAGAGAGAGAGAGAGAGAGAGAGAGAGAGAGAGGAATGGAAAACTAGTTTAGAGAAGAATAGGCACTCAAAGCCACAGAAAATCTCCATTTTTAGGCTTATTGACGGTCTGTGGAAAGATGGAGTTTGGCATTCTGATCCTGAAAAGTGGACCTCTGATGTCCTTCAGCACATCATTTCAGAACAGGGTAAGCACATCGAGATGTTCCCGATGACTGGGAGGGGACCAGTGGAAAAGTAAAGCAGAGGAGAGTTGTGGTTTTGGAAAAAGTACTATAAGACAGCATCAATAGAGGTGGAATGATCCAAACTGCAGATTAACAGCAGACCTGGGTCAATATTTCACATATTGCCTGTGGTTGGTCTACTTTTGGTCTTCTTAAAAGTCCTTGCGGCAAATGCAATAAGGAGCTGTCTTTCCTTTGTTTAGTCAAGATTGAAATAGGTTTGGCTAGCGCACATGCTGGTTTCTAACTGGACAGCTGCCTTTTGGAGAAAAAATAAAGTTTTTTTTCCCTCCTCTTTTTATTTCTTTTAGCGGACTCCATATGTATCTTGCACACAAAAAAAGGAAAGAAAAAAGTCACTCTAAGAGAGAAAATGCCCCTAATCAGTTTGGAAAAGCTAGCACCCCATTAAAAAACAACCTTCTGCATGGCTGAAGGTTCCAGCTCATCACTGCTTTCACTGCTGAATGTGCTTCTAAATGTAAAGTTCTAAATTTAAGTGTCATACAATTTTTTTATTTTTTTTTTGGTTCTGCTTGGTCTCTCCTCGTCTTGGCATCTGCCTCTCTCCATTGTTGCTAAGGTAACACTCCAAACTTTGCGCTGTATGAATGTGTGAGTGTTTTTATTCATACTGTATTGAGCTCATTACCACAGTTACAACTCTCCCTCTGCCAGCACAGCCTGCCTCCAGTTGACCCAAAACCGTTTACTGTCTCCTCCCGGACCAATCAAATTTGGCAGCCTCCTAAGTCCTCGCCGCCCTCCCGCCTTCCTCTACTCTTCTTTCTCCCTCTTGCTAGACTTTACTGAGTACTCACAGAGTTGTCACTCATTCCATTTTGCTGTACTTTTTGACCTTTGCTCCTGTTTTTGTTCACTATTACCCCTATTTGTAGCTCCTAACTCCACACCAGTTCCCTACCCATCCTCAAGGCTCTGTTCCCAAAGTAGACACCTAACAGTCCATTTGCAGGTGATATATCAAGACACAGCTTGATATATCATTATAATGTATATGATTCTGCCTTCTAATAATGCAAAATGATGCCAACCTTTAATCAAGACTTGGAATCGTCTGAACTTTTCTTTTCACCGTTTACGTCCTGCATAGCAAAATACCCAACTTTGTCACTCACTCTGCTTCATACTGAATAAATCTGCTTCAGCGCTAAACAGCTTTATTAAAGGAGAAAAAGAAAACAGACATGTCATCCTTTTAATGCTTTCTTTTTCACATTTAAATCAGTTTTAAATCAGTTTGGGTCAATATAAAGTGAAACTGCCTGAGTCCCTCCTTATTGTAATTCCAAAAGCCCCTCTTCACATCTTTTCTGAGGTGTGTCTCAGATCTACTCATTTTGATGCTGTTCCTTTAAATCCAAAATGAGGTGCTGCGCTTAGAGGGTCACCAAAATGCTTATGTAGCCCTCAGTAAAAATGAGTTTGACACCCCTGGTTCAGACGGCAGTAATTCAAGTTGGTGTCAGACTAGCTGTCTCATCAGTCTGGTCCAAAATAAAATCTGTTTCTCTAAACAGAGGTCATTCTAAAGAGCTATCTACAGCAGGTAAGATATTAACTAATCATAACCTTTCACAGAGGCCGACTTCAAAAGATTTTAACTGTCCATTTGGAACTGCAGAATGAATTGTCTTGAAGGTAAAAGTACAAGATTGATTATTGGTAGTTTTGCAGTTAAGAAAAATGTACTTCTGTTAACTATCAAACATACTTTTAATAGCATACAAGTTTGGCAAACATATTGGGATTGTTTTGTTAAAGACAGTTATTTTTCTTAGTTTTGTTTTGACCTTGGTAGTAATATAATATACAGGATGTATTTGTACATTAGATTATATGTAAAGGAACAAATGTTTAGAACTTTTTTATATAAGTGCTATGTGTTTAAAACATAAACAATATTACCCTTAAAACAATAAAATACATGAGTATCAAATTATAATAACTGTTAATAACTATTAATATTAATTATTCTTATTATTAGTAGTAGTATTAGTAGTAGTGGTAGTACTAGTAGTAGTAGTAGCAGCAGTAGTAGTTGTCGTAGTATATGTTTGTATTACCAGCACAAAATGAGATAAAAATAAAGAGTACTTTGTTTTCTCATTTAAACTATAAATGTTACACACAATCAAGCCACGATGAAACCACTCAAAGTAATCTGTACAGATTTTATACTGATAAAGCCTTTTTATAGTCGCTTTTAAACAGGTTGCAATTTACTGTCCAAAAACATCATCCATCATATATTCCCTTTCTAAAAAAGCAGTGCTTCAAAGCAATCAATATGCCAATGAAGTCTGCAGCAGAGCCACATTCTGATTTACCTAAATGCTGTCATATTGTAAAGGGACGTATAAATGATCTTAGTTTTTCATCACATAATATCGAAACTGAGTAATGAGCCAGAATTTAAAAAACCTGCTCTTTTCCTTCAGTAGGCTTATTGAGTGTTTTGAGACTGTTGAAATGAAGTGTGTGCAGTCTTTTGCACACACACACACACACACACACATGCGCACACACCCACTCAGACACACACAACGACTATTTTGGTAAGTTTTGGCAGCCGTGGGCCAGCTGGAAGCAGCATAAGCGTAAGGTGATACTCAACAATGCCACTAACTGGCCAGGCCTCTCGTCTGTACACCAGCTATAATGACATTAACATGGCCAAGGCCAGCACAGAGCCAGGACACAAACACACACACACACACACACAAAGGAGGCTGGGATCACTTTCAACTCCTAGGGAAATGTCTATGCAGTCAATGCTTGAAATGAATGCTGCGGGACAAAAATACACATACAGCAAAATAAACACAAATGCACACACAGACGTCACAGTGACTCCCTTTAAGTCAAATCAGCTCAGGTCATAAATAGCTCAGCATTTAACAACTCAATGCGCTGAGATATAATTTAGAGACGCTATAGAAGCTGAATGTGCTGCCTCAGTACAATGCTATAAAACAAAAAGACTCGGGCGGAGACTCGAAATTTTCAAAAGGGAATGAAACCGAGAGGGAAATTTAGTGGACGCACTGAAAACAGCACACAATCCAAGGTAAAGAAAAAGTGCCTGTAATGTTGCCTCCCGAGGTGGAACGAGTGAGTCACACTTTTCAGACTCCAGCAAGTTCCATCCATGAATTGTTTAAGACAGAGAAAAGTCTTTGAGCACTTTACAAAAAAACATTAAAAAAAAAAACATACTCTCAAAAAAAATCTTGTTCATTTCGACAAAACAAAAAAAAAAATTAAAAATGACGCATTGACAGCTAGGAAAAAGTGTCTTTGAGCGGCTGTTGTTAGGTAACGAAAAACAAACTGACAACAAACACCAAGAACCGCTGTCATCCTTCAACCGGAAACAATTACTTTGAGACTTTCCAAATGAGCTTTTTATTAGCTGGCATGCAGCTATAAAACCAGGCTCCTGCATCACTTTGGTTTGAAGTTGGAAAATAAAAAGCTCGAGAAACAAAGATCTTACTGCAAAACACCTTAATGTGTGATTTTGTTTTCCCCACTTTAGGTCAAAAACAGTCTTCAAAACATAAACTTTTCAAACAACGTTACAGATATAACTGAACTTTCAGCAACTCACATTAAATCTTTATGAGCATTTTATCATCATAAGCTATTATGTATTTATATTTATAAGTTTTTCAGTGTTTACCAGTAAATGACTGATATATTTAAAAAAAAATCAGCTCGGGACTGAAAAATAAGTTCAGCTGCGCTACACTTTGGATGTTTTCTTTCCTAAAGATGCAAAGCAAACAAGTCCAAAACGTTCAAAACAGCTTATCCTTAGAGCGCACCAATCATGACCTACTTGTGGGGCGGTTCAAAGTCTCCACCCCTAAAATATTTATGAGTTTTCCTGGTTTTTTTTTTTATATTTGCAAGCAACATGGGATCAGTTGCACAGGATAGCCAGTTTTTATCACATTCCCTGTTTTCTTTTTAACCAAATGTCTGATCCCTAAACTCTACAACCAGCGGATCAAACTGAACTGAAAATGTTTTGGAATTTGGATTTCCCTCTATGAAGAAGATCCTGGTATCCTCAGCACCCCAAGGGGGAAGACATATGCGGAAGAAAGAGGTGCGCGTGGAGGGGGAGGAGGTTGTTCTCTGAAGAAGGACCTTTATTTGGGCGAAGACCCTCGCTCCCCTCATTATCACTTCCAAGCCAAAAAGGCTGGACTCTATTCCACGAACACACACTCGCAAACACACACCGACTAATGCTAACATCATCTTCCATCCAAGAAAAAAAAAAAGGAAAACTTAACATAATCGAGGCGAGTGCACAAACACACAGTAACACGCCAAAACCATCACTTGTCATTGGCCCAGCTGCTCCCTCTTCAAAGCTGCTGGCTTCTGGGTGGCCGTGGAGATGAGAGCAGAGAAGAGAAGTTCTTAAGAGCTGAAGCCTAAGCCAAATGACACCGAAAGCACCCATGAATATTCTTCTGACTCCTCAGTCTTGATGTAAGGAGAAACCTTGGACACTCAGCCAAAGTAATAGTAGAGAAGAATGTGATGGCAGAATGAAACGTCTGATAAAACTACAGAGGTGTGTCGCACTGTTTGTATGAGTGCATGACAAACGATGAAAGGGATGAATTCATATACTTTTTAGCATATTTATAACTCTAATTCCCCCAAAATGTTGGGACGTTGTGGCTAATAAATTAAAATATTGTATATATAAACAGAATTCAATCAATTGCAAATCTTGTAAACCTATATTTTATTCACAATGGTAAATAGTGAACATATTCAATGTTTAAACAAAAATAAATTGCAGAATGTTTTGCCAAAAAAATAGGATATAGGATTCTAGCTGTTGAACAACCCTAGTCTTTCCAGGATTTTTTGTTTCTTGATGCAGAAAATGTTTTCAGTTGGTGAGAGGTCTGGACTGCAGGCAGGTCAGTTTAGCACTCAGACTCTTCTAGACTCAAAAAACAGATGTGTTGGATTTACTTAATTAAGTTATGGCAACAATTTCTACTCAAATAAGGTTAAATAAATCCAACAATCTGTTTTGTGAGTGTACTACAGAAGCCATGCTGTTTCTGGATCAGCATTGTCTAAGTAAGTTAGTGAAAAAAATTGATTCATACCCTTTTGTAGATATAAGTGCTTCACAACAAAACAAAAAAATATGTGTGCAAATCCACAGCTAGGGTCAGTTTGAATGACCAGTCATTCTGCATGTTTTTGGTTTGTGGGAGGAAACCAGAGTGTCTGGAGAAAACCCACACATGCACATGGAGAACATGCAATATCCACAGAGAATTGACTTAAGTGAGTTCCAAACATGTAACTGTTCCATCGTGTATCCCTATGACATCATCAAAACTGCTCAACTTCTGTTGTCTACAGGAGAACCAAAGGCTTATTTAGAATAGCTGTTTGTATCAAATATAACAAGCAACCCTAATCATCATGAAAAACTGAGGTAAAACTGCCTGGAGCATATAATGTGCTGCCATCCCTCCATGTTGTTTTAGCTCAGGAGTCCCTGGTGGTTGCTGTACGTACGGTAATCAAGATTTGAGTTTGTTCCCAGTGCAGTGAGGGCCAACAATCTAATACTTCAAATTAAAATCTCCAAATTTATTGTTCTGTTTTAGTGAGTGTAAAAAACAGCATTTTAAGCAAACCACTTTACGTACAAAAATTTATGTTCACTCTTTAACAATATGGGATTTAATATTAATATTTCAGACTTTAACAGTGAGAACTGTTCATATTTTAACATGCATCCATGTATGAACTGCCTCAAACCTTGTTGTTGTTGTTGAGGCTCATGCTGCTGAGAGCCGACAGTTTGGCCTCCAGACTCTGATGTCCCGGCTGCTGCTGCTGCGGCGGCTGCTGGTGGTGGAGCTGCTCCCTTTGGAACTGCTCCCTCATGCTTCTGGCCTCCTGGATGGCTTTCATCACTGCGTCTTGGTCCCCAAACAATGCTGTAGAATTTAGGTTGGCCAGGATGTCTGCAGAGGACAAATTAGCAGAAAGGCCTTATAGTACAATTGGTTTACCAGAGACATTTACCTGATTTCAAGTTTTGTCTGATCATGATCATGGGAGACTAGGTTGGCTCCAACATACTGCATTAGGCAAATATTTTACACAATGTGTTGAGCTCAGAGTGTGTTCAATTAATGACTCTCAAATAAAACTGTAACAAACCTTTGTAAAATATCTGTAAAAGTGATAGAATTATTGCCTTCCCACTTAAAAAAAATTGGTCTGGCCCAGATCTGGCCCACACAAGGAACACATTCCAACACTCCTCCCAGACACTGCAGAATGACAATCCTTTGGTGGCCCAGGTGTGGTTTGCCAGAGGTGGTCCATGCATGGGCCAGCACCCCTTTAACTAAATCACAATCGGGCCACTGTGCACTGTGTGGGCCAGAACTGGGCCAGACAAGTTTTGCTATGATCTCCTGCCTTTTGCCACCATCATATAAAAGGTATTTAAAATAAAGCATTTTTATTTTGTGAGTTTTTCAATTAATTTGCACAATCTTCTTTTTTTTCATTAGGTTTTGCAAATTTCAAATTTGTTTCATGTAGTTTTAGCAAAGTAGATACACTATGAGTCAGCTGTTGTTGAGGCACCTCTTTTAAAAGTCCAGTTTGTGCCTGAACAAAGTGCTGAACACTAACACTTTTAAATTGCTGCATACAAATGCCCCATTAAATAGAAGTGAAATAACTGTAATAAAATGGGATTTCCAGTCTCATATCACGTCCACATGTTGTTTTCCAGTTCACTTGTGTCTAAACACGACAGAGCCCTCCTCCCCCCCTTGTTTATGTGTTGTGCTTCACACTTTTGAAGCCCAACGCACATTTGAAGAATTAAAAAGAAGAAAGAAATAAAAGGATGCAAAGTTTCCGTTGCCCTCCTCGTTTAATTAGCAGACAAGTAGGAAGGCACTGTACGCTTGGGTGGCCGTTAAAATGGGCAAAAAATAACTTAGCAGAGAACATAAGCGTCGCGTTTCTCAAAGCCACTCCAGAGGAGCTGGTGAAATTGTTTTCTGGGGGGGATATAATGAGAGGCTTTAGATTGGCCTTAATAACAGATAGCAGAGGTAGGAGCATAAAAGGTCTAACGCGGGCAGACAATAATGTGAGGAAGCTCTTAAAAACCAAATAACGTGTGCTGGGTTTCACTGCTTCCGCTACCGGGGTTTTCATTGGGATTAAATACAGGGCTTTGGCCTCCTGTAAAACACAAACAGTCAGAATACACACACACACACACACGGATATCCTTGTGAGGTTGAGGTGTCTGCAGTCTTTCATGCGACACTGCTCAGTTTGTCTGTGGGTGGCGAGGGGAATGTAGGTGTTTGGGTGCATTTGTGTTTTTTTTGTTTTTCCGCTTAAAGGAGGAAGACAACATTTTACACAGGAGTGGGAACACATCAGCCATGGGTGGATGTTTAGGTCCTGAAGTGAGGAATGCAGCGGTGGGGAAAAGTCGAGTATTTGTTTGGGAACAAACACCAGTTGTCCCTTGGGATTTTTTTTTCTTCCTGGCCTTTAGAATCCAAACTCACGCAAGTGATTCTCATTGAAAATATAAATAAAGTCAATTTGATGTACTTCTTAAAGACCCCCTTCACACTGGACGACGACCCTGCTACAATGTAAATAAAGAGCCAGAATAATGGCTGATCTCCATGTTCTTAGTGAGGTCTTCAGATCTTTATTATGTTAATAGATTTGTATGATTTATCATTATGGAGGCAGTGTATCAGGGTCGTAGATGGAGTGTGGGAGAATAAAGTACAGATGTAGAAGAGTATTTCTGCTGTACAGCCTCAGTTTGGGTCATTGTCTGAAAAAGGATCATGCTGGCCTCGAGCTTAGGCAACAACTATTATCATGACACTTAGTGCCGACCATCTACATCTAACCTGATTGTTAAACCAGGAAGAGGGTCCCCTCATGATAGTCTTAGTACAAGTTTTAATTTCTGCCCCCTATAAACAAAAAAGACATTACCCTTAAAATAGGACAAAAAAAAGACCTCAGATAAATGGTTTCCAGGTGTTGACATTGTTGCTTTTTATAGTTTGTACCTTGCTTCTATATTTTCAAATAATTTTTAATATATTTAGATGTACTTAGTTATTTCATGCCATGATTGTGTGCGCAGAGGGGTAGGGGTAGGTAGGCAGGGCTCTGGTCCCAAATGGTGACCCGCTGGCTTCAATTCACAATAATGACAGAAAGTGCAAACTTGTATAATATTTACTGATGGTTATACCAATGGCAATAGTGTGGTATGGTCTTCTACTGTTAAGCTGCACTATATCCAGTCCGAAAAAGCTATGAGCAGGGCCCATGGTGTAGTGCTAAAGTGGGCATGAGAATATGTAGCTGGTGTATTTTGATGAGTGAGGGCACAGGGGAGACACTTGATACTTTTTTTTTTCAAAATTTGCAGCAATTTAGCCATGTTCTATAAGGTCTGTATGGAGTACAGGAGGGGTCATTACCCAGTGTAAGTAAGACCTAAGCAAAGAAACCGTTCTGTTAGACTTGGTGAGTCAAGTAGATGCTGCTGTTCTTGTATTTACAGTGTTGACTCTGGCTCCAGTGACCAATGATAAAAACAAACTACTCACACCCACTTCTAACGAAGTTCTGTACTAAGGGGCTGCAAGAGTGGGTACAGGTTACATTTTGATTCCTGCAATGGTTAACACACTGATTTCCTAAAAGAGCTACAGTATACAGGTGAATTTACAGTAAATCAGTGTCACCTACCCAGCGAGTTGTTCCTGCCCATGTTGGGGCTGGGGATGCGTCCTTTGCCCATGCTGGGAGGGCTGGTCTTGTTCCCAGAGAACAGACTCTGTGTCGGTGATGTTGGGGTGCGAAGAGGCTCAGCTGTCTTAGGTCTGGCTGAGAGGTTCAATGGCTGTGTGGATCCTTCTTCCTGTTAGACAGAAGCAGTTATTGAAACCACACCGTAACACCTTTTAGTTTAATAGTCAATAAAGTGTTGTATAACAAATGAATGCTTGAAAAATATAACATGTTACATGAAAACATCTTTAAAGACCAACAGAGAATCTTGGAAAGGTGTCAGAAAAATGCAGGATATGACACATAACTGTTAACTGATCAGAACAAAACTTGTTTTCATGCAAATCTGATGTTTTTTTTGTTTTTTGGGGGCGGGTTGTGTTTGATCCCAGGACATGATATGGTGGTACAGGTGCCTTGATTTGCTTAAATAGATGTTTTTGTGCTCAGGATTCCTCCCACTGTTTTACTGATACTACTAAAGTAATTAAATGTTGGTGTAAACATGCATGAGGATTTATCTCTTTTATGTTAGGCTGTCCACTGAACATTATCTGGGTTGAATTAAATATAAACTCACTTCAGACATCTAGGCTATTCGGTTGAATCTGGTCTAAGAGCTAAAGTTTTGTAGAGAAAAAAAATATTTTTTTAGACATGTTGGCACTATCACAATAAAGGACTACTTATAATTAAGTCAGTTTGTATTTCCAGTCAAAGCAACATTTTTTTGTGGATTAGTTTAATTTGATGTCCGATAATAGTAGTGGGTACACTTATGTAAAATAATAGAAATATACTGTAATTATTAGCTTTTAAATATTTTTTTGCTGCAATGAATCATACATTAAAAATTTATTTGAAATATATTGTTATATTAAAGTAAAGCTAATAATAAAAAAATAAAAATATATATATACATGTTTTAATGAGCTCACTGAGTCACCTGTGGGCTAGATGTAGTCTGCAGGCCACCAGTTGAATAGCCCTGTCTTAGTGTCTTAACTGTTTGCATGTATTATAAATAGTTATACAGTCTAAACTGCTCAAATTAAAAGCAGCCATATTTATTCATAGATATTCATAAATGCATTCATTGCTAAGGTTTACTAATTTTCAAAGACTTTTAATAAAATTCATGCAGTGGTTCATGAGAAATTTTGCTCACAAACTTCTATACATGATTTCTCGGTTTTCTTGACAGCTAATAGGTCTTTGCTGATGAAGCTTCTACTTGACTACCTTTTATTTACAGTACAAAACTTGCAGTAGAAAAGCTAGACTCCAACGCTATACAAGCTTTTAAATTTATTAAAACTGACCTACATTTATGATGTTAAATGTTCAATGTCAATAAACAAAAAAAATCTCTTTATAAATTGAGTCCAAGTTGAGTTTTCGTATTGTCTCATCAGTGTTTTTCCAGTTATTGACATGATCAGTGAAGCTCTGCACCAAACTCTTAAAAAACAACATTGATTCTTGCATAAACAGTAATGTACTTGTTTGAGCGGTCCTAAGTTTGACCTAAACTTTTAAGTAAATAAAAGTATTAATGCAAATCCACATAATGAGTTGCTGTAAAACTAATGCCAGGAAAGAAACTCCTCCACATGTCGACTATGGAGCAATGTGGATCTCATTTGGAGGCGAGCACCAGCTGAAGAAGTGTCGGGGAAAGAAAAGAAGTTTGGGACAAGTTTTGTACGGGGGGGGGGGGGGGGGGGTGCATGTGGGGGTGGGGGGTTGGCTGCGGGTGGGATGCTGAAAGTGTGTGTGTGTGTGAGGGGGGGGTAGAGTAAGTGCAGCGCAGAGGTTAGCAGAAGGTGGGGTGCTCGGAGGGCACAGCACTACTGTTGGAGTGCGGCGAGCTCTGACGCCGGTCTATTGTGAAGCCGGGTGCAGCTGTGCCCCACACACACATGGTTTCCATTACTGGCTCGTTGTTAAGTAAAGATGAGGCATACGCTCTCTCCAGTGAAGAGGTCTGGGCTCCTGCCAAACAGCAGCCAGCGCCGGTGTGTGTGTGTGTGTGTGTGTGCGTGTGTGTGTGAGAGTCTTTTAAATAAGCTGTTACTAATTGACGGTGAAGAGAACTGAGTTATGCTCTGATCGCTGTTTCAACATCTTCCAAATTTCCAGCCTCTCACTTTTACTTGCGCTAATCTTGAGTGTTTTTCTGTCACACAAATTTTGAACTCACTTTTTCCTTTGTGCTGTGATGTTGTCTGTTACACTGCACACAGAAATATAAATCAATTCTTCACAAGGAACATGGAAAAACTGCTGCTTATTATTCTTCCTATGAATGCAGATTCAGCGTTTAACAAAGATTTATCTCTTTGTATTCCATACAAAGTACATGTTGCATACTTTGTACTATTTCAGTTATTTGTTCAGCTCATTCAGGAGATAGACTTTTTGCCTTTTTGGTTTTTGTAGCTTTTATGCTTTTTAAAATAGTTTGCCTTTTCTTTGTTCTCTCCACAGAAACACTGAAATCTCATCACTTTCTTCAAAAACATTATTTCTAATATCTGCTCCAGCTTCTTTCAGCTATACTTTTGCTACTTTTAAATACTTTTAAATACTATTCTGCTAGTTTTATATTTACTTACTGTTCTTTTACTTTTAGCTTTTGGCTAGCATTTTCCAAGCATTTGGCTACTAGTTTAATATTGACTTTTTACCTACTGTCTTGCTAATTTTAGATTATAGCTACCTTTCTGCTACATTTAGCTTTCAGCTACCCTTCTGCTACTTTCAACTTTTAGCCAGCCTTTGGTAATTTAAGATTTTAGACAGACATTGCTCCTTTTAGCTAGCTTTTTTTCTACATTTAGCTTTTACCTAGCCTTTTACTTTACTTTACTTTACTTTAATTTTAGCTAGTTTTTTGCTACAGTTGTCTTTTAGTCAGTGAGGTTTAACAACTCAAGCCCCATTCATACACCGAAATTCCTGGATACACAAAGGTTTTTTATTGATTCAGCTTTGCGTTCACATTGAAAAGATGTTTTAGGAATCCCTAAATTGTATTTTATTAAAAACCTAAATGCCACATTTGCACATTTTTCTACCCAATTAACTGCATGTGCTCTCTGAGCTGTAGTTTAAGCTGTTGAATCCATTGTTTGACCACTTGGAGTGGTGCTTTTACCTTAATCTGAGTGACGGGGCTGGATGCTTGTTTCTCGCTCTTGAGGTTGGAGGGGGAGAGAGGAGCGGAGGAGTTGGGTGCCTGTGGGAGGGAAGCCATCTTGGCTCCTGGTGAGATCTGCATGCTTGCCAGCTGTGCTGCATACAGCTGCTGCAAAAGAGGGGGAAAAAAGCAAAACCAACAGTCTATTAACATCATTTGCCAGCAGCTAGTCAGTGGCTTTCCTTTTTCATCCTGTCTTCTTCCTTACGCACACACAAACACACACGCGCACACCGAAAAATCAACAGGATTGTTTGTGTGTGTGTGTGTGTGTGTAACATCTCCTTATTTTTTCCCTGAACTTTTCTGGGTGTGTCTGAGCCAAACTTATTTTAAACTTATATAAAGAGACAAATGTTTGTGCTCCTGCATCCTGCAACCTGGAAACAAATTTGAATTTGTTTAAAGTGTTTATCAGGCAAAATATTTGAGATGAAATTTGATCATTTGCCAGGATTTCCTTGAGGTTTTTAATCTCAATCAGGACTTTCTGGTTAAATAAAAGATTTTTTAAATATAATAATCCATCACTGATTCTCATTCTTTTGATTGTTTCCCATGCATCATAAATAACCAAATTAAGTTTTACTTTGTTTGTCTGAACTCATTTCAAAAAGGTTGTGCAATGATTTAAATCAAATATAGTCAGTGTGTAAAACCAACATTATCTCATTCAATGTGTTACATAAAATAAACCACACAAGCTCTGACAGCAGTATGGCTCCGGGACATCGTAAAGATGACAAAGGAATACATATACTCTATATTTGAAAACAATGGCATTCATTGGGTATGAATTAGGAAGAACTGAACCACGTCACAGACAGGTTGTAAACTGTTTTATGGTGTTGCAGTGCCGGTATCTCTGTGTGGCTGATTAGGGTGTGAGTGAACTTAAAAAGTTAAAAAACGCTGAGTTGAAGTTACACCTCAAGATCCACTTTCCTACATTAGTATACTTGTCCGTCTTGGTTAAATAAAAGTCTCATCAACAATCTTTCAAAAAACGAATTGTTGATTTCTTGTTAAAGCATATCGTGATTTTATTTGTCTGGGCTTGATCAAAATAATAATTTAGTGCTGTTTCAATTTTTAACCATAGATGATTCATTTTAATTGGGCGTGTCAAACGGATTTTTTTATGCTGTGTTTTTGTTTTTTAATGTTGTTTGAATTCATAGTCTGTGGGTTTGAGATGTCAGTGAAACGTATAGAAGGAAACTTAAAACGAGCTCACAGACCTGGTTAAACTGTACAAGGATGTGAAAAAAAGAACTCAAAGAGTAAGATTTTTGTGTTTTTGTTTTCTAGTCTTAAGCTTAAACTCATTTTGTCAAGATTAAAATAAAAAAATCAGTTTACACAATGAAGTAAATCCTGATAAATTAAACCCCATTGTGCTCCCAACAGCGATTTCATTGTTGCCAAAGGTATTCTGCATCACAGCATTGTTTAGAAAAAAACAAGTCTAACAAAAATGGCTGCTCAAAGCACGTTTACCCATTTATGCACGTTAACTCTTTTTACGTTTATTCTTTCATACAGCACACTACTACATCACTACAAAATTCTGAATGATCTATTCTACAGCATGTCAACACATTTATGCACTGATTGGGCATACTGGAGGCAATGAGGGGCTCAATATCTCACTCAGGGACATGTCAACATGTGACTGCATACTGACTGTAAATAATTGCTGAATGCAAAAAAGCCAATATATGTTACACGTGATATGTGCCTTCACTATAAAATGATTGAAATTCTACTTTCTGGTTGGAATTATCTGATCATCATTGGTCAAAATACCAACCAGCACAGAACCTTTTTAAAAAAACAGTAATACACCTGCTGATTTATATCTCAATGTTTTCAAAAAAAAATATTGCTGATCTGTTCATGCTCACAATATGTATTGGGTAGGACTCTCAGCTACTACCATCCCAAATTTTTGCTCTATATCTGTAAAACTGACTGGGTTGTGACCATTTTTGTTTGCTTAGGTCAGCTAGCTGTGGCAACCTTAATGAATGGGATTGACTTCAAAAAGTTAATCAGTTGTAGATGAACATCCAGTGATTAATTTCTAATGTTTTATTATATTTCATCCAGTGGTTCATGAAATATTTTACTAACAGACACGCAAATAAACACACAAACAGACACTGGTGATTACATCATTCTTTCATGGCAACAGGAGATACATATTGTTTTAATCATACACTTCTCAGCCCAACCGTATGGGTAGAAAGAACTACACAAAGGTAGTATGAGAAATATTGGGCTTTATTAGTCTTAAAAACACTTTAAAACAATTTGATCACAAATAATTATTCAGAAAAACACAGATACATTCTCCCATTAACGTTAATTTAGAAGAAAAACTAACCATGATTTAAGGAGATGTGGTTATATTTTGATGACTGGGCCTGTAATTTAACGTAAAACAAACTCAAAATTAGAACATAAATAATATAAAATTAAGAGAAAAGGTTTGGAAAGCACAAGCATTTGGTTTGGAAGCAAACGCCAAACAGACCCCAAAATAATGGAACCGGTTTTCCATCCAGGGTACTTAACAGAAATCAAAGAGTCGAAAGCTAGGCCCACAGTTCGGGGTCTTCTAAATCAAATATGGCTGGCCAGACCAACTGCTGCCTGAAACCACTGTCAGCCCCTGTCTGAAGACATTGGAGTGTGAGGGCTGGAGTATCAAAGAGCCTGTCCTCGAGAAAATCACCCCAGTGTGGCTGGCCTGAAGTAGGTTCTGTATTCTGCTTTCCTCACACCTCATCTATACTCCCCCTTCCCTCTAAAAATCTGTCTCAAATTCATCCTGCTCTCATTTGATCCCCCTTTAACTCTCCTCACTTGTCTTCTGTCTTGTTGTTTTCTTCATATCCCTGATCTTGATAGTGCTTCCTTGCTCTATGTTATGACTGTCTACCCCTGTAACCCGAAATGGCTCCTAGCATTGTGAGATCCTATTGCACCGTAGTCAAAACTGCGAGGCCTCCTGGGACCAGAAATCTAATGGTGAAAAAACACCCATGGACAAAGAAAGATTTGGGAGACCACCGCCACTTAGCCGCCAAAGCGCCAAGATCAGCAGTGGGTGCCAGAGAAATTGGCTGGCCCTCTTTCCACTTTTCTCAAAGCGATATTAAACACAAACAGAAGGGGCCTCGCTGCTGAAACAAAGCCCTGATGTCACGCTGCTTATTTTCCTTGGAAGGTACCAGGAGCACTCTGGCCAACCCCTGGCGATATGAGATCCCTGTTAGAATGTGCCTTGAATGGCTGGTGGTAAGGCCTCTCGCGTCAATCACGACGACCGCAGAGTTTCTTCTGGTGATGCCTGATATTCTTACAGCTGTAAAGGGAGCGTGTGTGTGTGGGGGGGGGGAGGGGGCCTCAACCTGACACACAAGACACAACTAAGATCTGCACAAACACGCACACTAGTTTTTTTTCTGCAAAAATACTTCTGTTGTGCTTGGGGTAGCTCTTCTGTCAAAAATAAAAGGACAGAAGTGTTGAATGAACAACAGTTCGACGATAAAAGCTTTTATCTGTATTTTTTTTCTTCTTCTTTAAGATGCTCAAGGATTGATTGTTGACTGGCTAATGTGCAGCGTAAACAACCTAAACTAAAGCTCTCACCGTGCAATCAACTCTCAAGGGAAGACAATGAAGCAATTTTGTAAATTACAAATTGACAAAGGGCCTTAAACGGCATCTCAACTGTCTAAACTATTCGACTGGTCTTGGATGTTACTGCTAATTTGACACCCCCACCTGCCCCCATCAGCAGGTATTGCTATATTGTAATCACAAAGAAAGAAAGGGGCTGATGTTTGGTCTGCTACATGGCCTCTGTCTTACTGAGACTGAGAAAAGAATCTCTTTTCCAGGCCTCTTTTAGGTCAAGCTGCTATTGATCTCAAAAGTACACAAAGCAAATGAGGTTTTGCTGTTTTTTTAAGCAGGTTTTAGGGGTGGAGGGGTTGTATAAACTGTCAGTGAGCTGATCCACACAGCAGACAGAGACTGAATATTGCACCGAGAGGGTTAACTGTAACCAAGAGAAATCCTTATGAACCGATTGAGATACTGAGACAATCATAATGCTAATTCTGATTCTCTATTATGCAACATGAGATTTTTTTTTGTGCTTCAACATCAAACAATGCAAACAAAAATGTTGTTGTTGTTTTTTTACCTTTTTGGACTGGGACATAAAAAAGTGCCAGCCTGATCAGAGACAGTAAGGGATGTCATATGATTTCAGCAAGAATGTCTGTTAAGCAACTGTATTTCCCTCACATTAGCCATGCACAAAGGGGGCCTTTCTCCGGCAGAAATCCACTGTTTGTGGAGGGGTCTACTTCCAGACTGTAGAAACAATTGGCCAGATCAGGTTCCCACGGAAAAAGGCACAACGTTTGAGCAATCAAAGTGGCTGCACTGGGTCAGGATGGGTCAAGAGCAGCTTTAAACTTGGTTTTGTTTTAGTTTATGTCAATAACGGTGAAAAAATAAGAAGTGCATAATGAGTACAGCTTTTTGTGGGTATATGGTTCATAACTCTTGCTTCAGAGCAGTATCTGGCAGTTAATGACCATTGTTGTCAAGCAGTTAAAACATCTGGAGCAGGCTACCTATAACATCTGCCTGTCTTTTTCTGAACATATGTGGCATTAAAGGGATTAGTCTAGTTGACTTTATTAGCAGAGGACTTTGCTGCACATAAAGCAACGTGGAGTTTCTTTTTTTTTACCAGTACAAGGGTGTTTTTCACTGACGAACGTGACCGACATTCTTTTTAGAAAATGAATGGCTGTAAACAGAATTTCTTGCTTGAGGCAGTCAAAGGGGGAGGAGAGCGATACGCAGGGTCAGGGGTCACGATGGAGGAAAACCAGGAGGAAGAAAAAAGACACATACAACAAAGTAATAAAGCATAATAAAAAGGGGGTAGTTTCTTTTTAAATATAGAAGCCTTCCTAAAATAATTGCCTATAACATTCTTTTAACATTTTTCAGAAATCTCAGGAAACACAAAACAAACTAACCAAAAGACTTATTAATGTTGTGTTGATATTAGAGCTCCCATGCCTCTGTGATGATTTCAGTTTTCAATATCAGAGTTCAGAGAAAAACATGAGGCAAAGCTGTCAGTTCACTCCAACAGTCTGATGACCAAAACAAACTGAATCACCAGGAGCTCGTTTGGGTGAAAGTTTGATTGTAAGAAAAAAAGATACACATTTCTGTATAAAAGCTATAACTGCTGGATAAACACAAAGCCACCTTGTAAGCCAAAAATCTTACATTGAAAGTCATGTGTTGGGGATGGATGACTCTCAGCTACTACCACACCAAATTTGAGCTCAACATTTGTTCAACTGACAGAATTATTTTGTGTTTGCCATGGGTAATTATCTATAGCAGCCAATGAATTATTTCTAAACGTTTCATTAAAATCTACCCAGTGCTTCATGAGATACGACTTAAATTGTGTATAAGAACAGGGATATATTTTTATTATCATGTCAGAGGTGGGGCAGAGTGGCAGATCCTAATAAATGGAGGGAGCAATTCTGTCCACTACCAGGTGCAATGACGAAGCCAGGGGGTGGCCAGTGGTGGCCTTGCCCACCATATATTAATCTTTGGCCACCCCAATAATTTTATCAGTTAATCTTTATGTTATAACAATGCTTCTATAAATAAATAACTGAATACATAATTCTTAAGCAAAAGGAAAAAATGTTAATTTTCCTTTTAAATGGTGCTACATTTGTAAGGAGCATCTATTTCTGGGATGAGCGGTAAAGCTGAACATGTGGGTTGCGCACATGAATGATTTGCCAAATCTTCTCATCCATTACAAAACAGCTTATTTTGCTGTTGCTAATGACACTTGCTTTAAGGTGGTAGTACCTCCAGGTGCTGCCAATCAAATGCCCGCTATATGATTTATTGCCAAGAAATATAATCTACCACACCCATGCAAGCACAAGGAGAACATGCAAATTCTAAACAGAAAGACTCCAAACTGGGGATTGAACCCATGGCCTTCTTTCTTTAAGGGTAAACACTAATCCATCTTGCTATCGTGGGACTATTAACATATTTCAAACTCTAAACATGAACTAGCACAATTTAACTGAATCTAAACTATGCTATTCAAAATATTATTTTCTTTGTTCATTACTGATAAACTTGAGAACACTTAAACACAATCTCAGTTTTGTGCACAACTGTTGTTAAGTTGTAGTGTTTTTTTATATTTCAGCTGACTGCCTGAATAATCCAAAACTAACGCAGCAAGGAAAGAAAAAAATTGCTTTACTGACAGCAAATATTTTTTAAAAAGCTTGTTAATCTATGCAAATGCAAACAGTATATCATGTTTTCCTCATCCTATAATGCACATTCAGTACTTTAAAACATTCCTGTTTGATACATTTTTAATGAGCGCAGCCGTGCAGCTGGCCTTGCACCACATCTTCACACGAGTGAGCAGCATGTAAACAGATCAGCAGCAGCAACGTTTTATATCCGGGTCTCCAACTAATGCATTCAGGAATGAAACTAAGTAGGGATCATTTGTGATTATGGGAGGTCCTGCACCTTTTAAACAGTCAAGAAAGCAAAAGCCTGAGACAAGTGAGATCAACAAAAAAAATCTATTGGTGAGTAATGAAACATACTTTTCAGATTTTCAGTGCTGTTTGCATCACAGACATGAATCTTGAAGGCAAAACCCAAACAGAAAATAAGAGACACTGTGGAGCCGCAGCTTAAATGAATAGTTCAGATCTTTTTGAAGTGAGGCTTTGTGAGGAGGCTATGAACAACATTATCTTACCTGTTGTAGATCATTTTTGGAAACAGACATTCATTTTGACTGGATTGGCGAGTTAACGGCTGATCAAAGTGAGACCAAGGCCAAAGTGGATTGTTGCTAAAGCAACTCTGATCTAAGAGCTATCTGCACCTGGTAAAAATGTTACCTATTCATAATCTTTCACCACAACCTCTCATTAAAAAAATCCCTTTAATAAATGTGAAAAATCCAAGGTAAAGACTAAAAATTTGCAACACAAAAATGACCATAATGTGGTGAAATTTACACATAATGAGCTGATGTTTGACAATGCATTAGTTGGGAGTCATTAACTACACACTTCATCTCTTAATAACACATGACAATATTTTCAAGATTTGACCAAAACACCTTTAACTTATTCCTCAACATGAAATGATCTTGGTAAACTTGATCAAGAAAGGTGGCATTCCTTCAAGGAAAGTTAAATCTTTAATGTTTTATCTGTATTTCAATTCTAATAAAATGCATCCAGGTCTATAAAGTCAGGGGTGGCCATGGCACTTTGCCAGCAACATTCTGGTGAAGCTACTCTATGCAGAATATTCATTTCAACTGCACTGCTCCAAATGGTAATTCTCATGATGTATTTCTACAGTACATGGTAGTTGCTACCTGTGTCAGTAACCTGAGTAGATCTTCAGCAAATTGCCAGGTAGAAAAAAAAAATTTATTGAGCCACCCGTGTGTGACTAGTTATCCAAGCCAGGCCACCCCTATAGAAATCATCCAGCCCTAATCCTCATCCGTAGATTTTGCTCAGTTTCTCCAAAGTAGAAAAGTTTCCACTAGTACTTGTGATGAAGACAAACAAGAGCAAAGCGTAGGGAAAATCTTCTCATGATTGCTTTTGGCAAAATGCATTATTGTATAAACAATGTCTAAACAAGTGCTGGAAGCCACCATCTCCATCTCACAAAACAAAAAATCGTTCCCAATAATTGCCCTTTATTCTATCCTCAACACTTCCCCGCGCTCTCTCTTTCCGTCTCAGTCCGCCTTGACTAAAAGCTTCCTCCTTCATTCAGGTTGCTTCTCGTTCTGTGCGCAAGTAGCAGGCAGTGTTTAAATGTGAACGACGACGTCTCCGCCGTCACCCGCCCTCTTACCTCTCGCTCACCGTACAGCTCTTTTGATCGTTTCAAAGCCAGGAGTGAAGACAGGAGGCTCCAAGCCTCTCGGTGAGGCACGCCACTCGGCTAAGTCAATAGCGGCTAATGAGGCCTTCGATACGCGAGGAACACAATATGAATTGAATAAACTGAGATAAGGATTCTTCTCACATCTAAAAGCTTGGCTATGGTAATGACTGACATGATGAAACAACATTGTTTGGGAGTGAAAAAGCTTTTTGAAGGCTTTTGTCAGTTTTGTTCACAGTTACAGCAGAAAGAGGGACAAAGAACAGATATTTTCTGTTTCCTTTTCTTCCTCTTTGTTTTTTCTATTTTCTTTCACTTTGCAAACATTCTCTACGATAACCATTACAGATAAGTGCTATTTTCAAACCACAGGTGTTGAGCAGCATTAAAGTATTTGATGAATTGCTCAGGCCAGGTGTTGTGCTGTCGGGGCGGAATTCCTCTGTCATTCATCATAACAGCTTTTGTCTGATACAGCAGATAAGCAGGCCGGTGCGTTACTGTCTGTCAACTGAGCGTCATCTTTAACTTTTTAACTGTTTTCTTTTTAAAAAGGGGAAAAAAGGCACTGTAACTTCATTAAATATTACAGTCAAGGAGTGAAAGGGAAGCTGGATCCTGTGCTAGTTTGTGCATTCTGTGCTTTCTTCAGCTTCCATTTGAATTCATTACCATCTGCTTTTTAAAGTTTCTTTGGACATATTGTCCAACATAAACAGAACTTTAGAACAAGTGCTGAAAATACTGAGATGCTGCTTTACTACCATTAAAAAGCAGTAGTTTCAAACAAACTGGTTTTCTGCTATAAACAAGCAAACTGACCAATCTACTTAAATCACTTACATCTAATCTAAAATAAATCTACTTTTTTAATTATGAATATAACCCTTTAGCAAACCTAGATGGCTAATAAACATCCAGGTCATCAGATGACTCACCCCTGGGTGAGGGTGTCTGATACGGACCACAGAGCAGAACAAACTGCAAAACACAGTTTTTTATAAGTTGACTTTAAGTGCAGATTCATTTATGTTTTTGTTGATGTTTATATTTTCAAAGTGAAACAGCATTTAACTGTGCAGTCATTAAGACTAAGACTCTTCACTAAGCTCCTCTACAGTATTTTAATTACAGCTACATCTTTACACGTAAAGTCTATCAGACACTTAAATTAACAACAAGCCCTTTTAGTGACACAACATAAATGGTTTTTATACACTGGATACATTTTAAAACACGTCTGTTGACAGAAAAGACAGCAAACTCTTTGCCCAAAAAAAAAAGAAGTTTTGTTTGTTCTTAGGGCAAGGTTAAAAGGAGCTCAAAGTTTTTTTATTATCCACTCGTGTTCACATTTGTCTGTTAGCAAAACATCTTGAAATATTGGGTTGATTTTAATGAAATCATTGAAAAGAAATTTTTGAATGTACTTGTTCATCTGATTAAATTTTACAGTTAGCATCATTAAAGATGGTTAGTGACCCTAAAAAACACAAAAATGGCTATAAATTATTCCATTTGACAGATTTTGAGAATACAAATTAGCTTAGCATCTGAAAGCCAATTTTAACCCTTACATTGAGAATCAGTTGATTTTGCAAGATCTTGATTTAAAACTTACCCAAAAATTCCAGCATTACTGTCAACCCTGTCTGTCTGTTATCAAAATATCTCATGAACACTTGGATGAACGTAATGAGCTTCTGGATGTACATCTACAACTAACGTTTGTGGCGAACCTAATTCAAGAAGGCTGTTGTAGCCAATTGACATTAGAAAACAAAAAAAGGCTATTCGGTGCATTTCCAAGATATTAAGTCAAAATTTAGCGTGACAGTAGCTGAGAGTCGACCACAACATATACGCAGAGTGCTAACAGATTGTGCAAGATCTCGTGATATTGTGTTAATTTAAGCACAGCGTTATTTTCAAGGTTTGCAGAAAATGATTACTGTTTCTCAGCGTATGATGATCTCAGATTAAAACGGTCGTGGAAGGTTTTGGTTGACATGCATACCTAAAAGGAATGTCAGGCCTTTAAATTTTGGTTTGGTTTTTCCACTTTTTTCTTATTCACCAAAGCTCTTCTTTTGATTTCATCTTAGATTCATACAAACAGAAAGGGATCAATAGTATCAAGATTTATTATCGTTTTGAACAAATCCTTGCGAGATTACCTCACTTTTAAAAATATGTATTCTGCCACAATCCTACGGATGAATAGAGTTATACAAAACATCTTGAGTGGGTGAGTTCAGGAGATATGCCTTTATTAAAAAAAAAAGAAAAAAGCTACATATTTGTTTTTACACAAGGATAATTTGTGACAGAATCATTTAAATAAAAGAAGAGAAAATGTGACATTCTCTGAGGTTTCATGGGTTGAAGAGGGCATTTGAGTTGAATTGAAGCACATTTCACACACAGACACACACACCAACCTCCAAGCTTGTACTTGTCACTAAGGTATTGTCAAACCCTTTTATATTCAGTTTTTTTATCTATTTGAATGGGTGATTCATTCAGAATGGAAAAAAAAAACATTTTGCATTAAGTGAAGGTTTCATTGGATGAAATGTCAAGGTGCGGTCTTCTTACCTGTAGTTGTAGAGGGCTGAGTCCAGACGCCGCTGCAGCTGCCATTGTTGAGGGAATGAACTGCATTGGATAATTCTCACCTGGTGAACAACCAAAACAACACGTATTATAAAGTGAGGCGGGGGCAGAGTTCAACACAAGAACCAACCTGCTCTTTACCTTCAGCCCGCCGCTCTGTCTCTTTCTCCCTGTCTCGCTCTTTGTCTCCTCGCCTGTTCCACTCATGTTTTTATACATAAGCAACACCAAGGGTCACGAACGTTTTATTCAAAGGTTAATAATGCCCACCGTCGGCACAAACAAGTGCTCGAGACCAGACGGAGCAGCGCTCGCTCAATGGGATGCACTCACAAGCTTATATACAAGCAGGACATATAACCCCCCCACTGTTTGTCCTTAAAAGGCTTTTCATGTTCAGGTCTTTGTTTGGAACAGTCCCAAGTAAAAAAATAAATAAAAAAAACGGTGTGCAATAATGGCTTTTGAACTTTTTTTTTAAATTCTTTCTGTATGTCTCCCTCTTTTGCAGCCTTGCAGGGGAGTGTGACTGAGTGCGGCTTGTTCTGTGTGAAGTTTGGCAGCTCGGCGCTGCCCCCCGTGTCAGGCGAGCACCTGGCGAGGAACGCATGGAGGACGAGGAGAGACGCGAAAGAAGGCAGGTGGTGCAGAGGATCCTGCAAAAACACGACCGCGCACTGTGCCTGTAGGTGCGACCTCTGAGGTTTTGTTGGGAGGCTGTTTCAGAAAAATGCTCGTGAATTGTTAAAACATGCAACATGAGTGCTCTCTTTAGAGCGCATTCTTTTCGGAGGCCAAGTGATTTGTCTGTCAGAATCATTAGTAGGTTGGCAGCTTTTGAGCTAGAACATACTTAAGAGCATGTGTGCGCCTTCATGTGAGCGAGAGCGTCTAAAATTCATCGTGAAAGAGACATTCCGCTCCTCAGTGCGTCCAGTGAATTGATCCTGAAGTAAACGAAGGAGGCTTGTAAATCTCTCCAGGACATTCCTCACCTGACGCAGCTCATTAACCTCTACTGCTATCCCAGTGTTTGTTGAGACAGGGGGCTCAGGAGCATACCTGGCTTGTAGGACATTCCAGGCGGGAAGAGGAAGCCTTGCTGTGCCGCGGCGGCAGCGGCCAGAGACCGCTGGTCGTGTGGAAACACCGGGATCATCAGAGGAGGCATGTGACCCTGGACCTGACAGAAAATCAGAGAGGGGGGAGATGGAAGGAAAATGAAGGAAAAAGTTACTCAAAGAACCTCGATGAAACATATACCATGTAAACAAGATTAACAAATGATGGGGAAGCAGTTTGCACATTGAGTAATGTGCTTTTCAAGCTTTGCATAGAAAGTAAATATTTTACTTTCTAGAAGTGATGTATCAACATATAAAGCAAGAACATTGCACACATAGCTTGTATAAACTGATACTTGATGTATTTTTACTGTTTTCTCACAGTTATTAACATTTTTTAGCTCACCATCCAAGTTCAATAGCAACAGGCTCACAATAAAGTGAAACAAAGTTTTTTTGTTTATTTTTATGTTCTCATTTCTGAAAACCTCTTCATCTCGTGCCTGCATAGATCTGCCAAAAATTATTATTTTTCAAAAAACATCAGTTTTTCCTCATAACTCTGGATAAATGGAGGTACAAATACTGTAGAAAGAAGTCAGTTTTTTTTTTAATTTCCAAAGCTGTGTTGATACTTAATACTTATTTAGCATATTAAATAAAAAAAAGACTTTTACAACTAGAAATTCAACAAGTCGTTTTTTAAATCTGTTTTATAAAAATAAATATCAAAAGGACAACTGAGCAATAATGAGAAATAAGCCAATAAAATGAACTGAAAGAACTGAAACCAAACAAACTGAAAAAGGGAAAATAAAAAGGAATTCAAATAAAGGTGTAAAAAATATTCAGCTTTTTAAACAGCTGATTGAAAGGACAGAAACCAAACAAGAAATAATAAAGATGTACATTCTGAGCCTTTAGAACAACAGAGAGGCTAAAAGCTGCTTTCATGTCGGCTTGAAAGACTTAACAAGTGTGTTTGACTGAGTGAAGTCTCAAACTGAACACAGCATATCAAAGATGACCCTGCGGGAATCTATTAGAGAAAAATCACCCGGCTGTACTTTCCCTTCCATCTCTCCCCTTTATCTCTTTCCTTTTCCTTTTCTGTCATTTTTTTTTTTGGTCTGACTTGTAAAATTCATGTTCCCATCTTGTATTTCTCTCTCCTTGTACTTCTTGCTTTATTTTTCCCCCTCTCATTGCTTTTGTAAATAGTTTGCCAACAATGCGAGGCCAGTCTACAGTTTTTGAACTTGCTGAAAACAAAGACTGAAAGTGATAAAATGCTGTCGAGGAAGATTTATTCACAAAGTTTAAGAAACAAAACTGGTCTAATCAGAGGAATGATGCTGTTTTCCTGCAGGGTGATTGTTTTTTGTTTGGTTTGTTTTGTTTTGTTTTGTTTTGTTTTTTGGGGAAACTGCTTTTCTGCTTTACTGCTTTTCGCAGTTGGCCCTAAAAGCCAGTCTACACTACTCCAGATTTGCTTTTGTTTTTTTGTCCACAGATTCTAATAAAAATGTAAATATGCCACTAGGTGGCGAGAGCATGAACATAAACAACATATCAAAATGAAAAACTGATGGATGCTCATCCACGTAGATTAAAGCTGGACATCATGTGGAATCCCAAACAGAAGAGTCACAGATCTAAGTTCTAGACCCTCACCTAACTTTGCTTTTAATTAAAACATAACAAAAGAATATCAAACTTCAGACGTATGTTTCAAGTTTTGACTTTTGTTCATTCACTAGTTGTTTTTGTGCTGCTGTAAGTTTAAACTTTCATTTTTCATCATATGTTTAATTATGTTATTGCTATAAAAAAGAGGTCACAGGTATCACAATGATTGTGTGCAGAGAAAACATTTGGGGGCTGTTTTACTAAGATCCAAAATAGCGAGTGCTTATGTGGTGTGGGTGATCTACTTAGATTGAGAGCAAAAATTATAACAGGTGCAAAACTTATGCAGACCCCCTACTTGAGTAAGGATTTTTTGTGTGCTACTGGTTGTCATAGAGACAATCCTCATGCTGGACGAGGCAAACGATCCAGAAAATGCAGGGTTGCAAGGAATGTTAGCCTCCTTGTAGCTCTTTTTGGCCTTGGCCAAAAAATTAATAAATAAATAAATAAACCAAACTTCATAAGCTGTGTTATGTTTTGCAGCAGAGCAGATAGAATGACCACAGCCAGTTAGCACCTGCTTTTTAAACATGTTAAATATAGATGCAAAAACAACAACCAATACCAGTTTTGTATATTAATGATAGCAAACATGCTAAATGGATTGTGTCTGCTGTCTTGCTCATTTGACAGATGCAGTCTTTGCTGCACATTTAGTTAGTAGATCAGGTTTGTGCACGCTTTTAAGTTTGCATGTGTTTCTATATACACAAATCTTTAGTAGATCAGGCCCCTGATCTATTAATAAATTATTCAAAATTTGACTAAGAATAAAACATCCCAAAAACCATGGTTCTAGTTTGAGTTTTTAGGCCACACAGTTATATGTACACACAAAACAGGCTGCTGCGTCATTAGTTCTGTAAAACACTGTCTTCTGTCCACACTGACCCACCAAAAAAATATGTTTTTAAATCTCCATCTTGGAACGCATTTTTTTAAAATATGTTTTTCTCACCAAAATCTTTGTGTTTCATAACAGCAGAAAATATATGTTGTGAAAGATATCTAGGTCACAGACACTTTGAATAGTTTTGTATTCTCTCTGTTCTGTTTGTTAAATTGTTTTAATCCAGTCCCAACTTCTTTTTTTTCTTTTTCACACATCTGTCTGACTTTTTCTACTCTTCTTAAGACTCCTCCCTTCCTCTCTTTCCATTTCTGTCCCCCTGTTCAGTGCCATGCACCTCTATTCATCTCCTTTACTACCAATGCATTAACCAAGCTGACACCCCCTCAGCCTCTCGCCCCCTCCCTCTGACCCGCTGTGACAGTTCATCATGAGCTGTCAAAGCTCTGCAATCAGCATGTTACGGGATTCCAGCGGGCTTCTGCTTTTGTGAGGGGGTGTGGTGGTGGGGGGGTCATGTTGCTGAGTTGGCTAAATAAGATGACCATCCCTGGGGACCTTAGTGTGGGAGGGGGGTTAGTTTTAGGGAGGTTTAAAGAGCATGACTAAATAGAGATATAAAGAGAGATGAACAGGATGCTAATTGACTCGTTTGTGTCTGTTGAAGCACTGAAATTATTATTTATTCAATAGGAAGATGAAAAGAAAATGAATGGATGATGATGTTAATAACTGATAATTAATATAAAGCAACTCACTGCAAAAATTAGCCATTTACAAATAAGTTAAAAAAATACAAAATTATAGTCTGAATCTTCTCAAATTAAGTGAAATAATCTGCCTGTGCAGTAAGACAATTGAACTTTGTAAAACCTCTCGAAAAAAGGTAAAATTTCCACACTAACAAGATTAATATTCTAATGGTCTGCTTTTGCTCAGTCTCAAAACAAGAGTGGCCATTAGTTTAAATATTGCAATGGGGTAGTTTTTTCAACATGGGCAAAATAAGTCTATTGTCCAAAATGGAGATATTTTCCTTTGATGATTTCATCCAGCAACTTCTCAGTAATGAAAAAGGCAAACGTTTGTGTTTAAACTCCCCCTCTACTGCTCTGATAAAAAACGAATGCTCACACCAATGCATGCTGGTCTAAACCAGGACACATCTTGATGGTTTCCAACTTTTACCCAATACCTACAATTAAACTAATGCAACAAAAAAGTACTAACAAAATCATATATACAAAATAATACAACAAAAAGTAAATTTAAATTATTTAAACAACTAATAATAGTAATTTCAAATGTAAAATAGATCAAAGATCAAAAAATCTTGGGGTTGGATGAAAGATTATAAGTTTTGGTTAGATGACCAGTTTTTACAGTGTTGAGATGCAAAAACAAATTATGTATACGTAAAAAAGTTGTTTTTTAACATATAAAATTAAAAAATAATACAATTTTTGTCAGTTATGCATTAATGCAAGCCTGGTAAAAACCAGCCCCTTGTCCTTCACTTTGCTTTGTACGAGGGTCTGGACTCGCTGCTATAGAGAAGCGATTCTTGCTGGAGGCGTGGCCTCTGTTGAAGTTTAAAATGATTGGATCGTATGTTGCTGTGAAGGAGGCTAAGCTAAGAAGCTAACCAGAAATCTTGTGCGCTGTAAACAAACCTACTGAGAGGAGAAAGGTACCGAGCCAAACGAGACGGCTGTAAATGAGAGCTGCTGCTTTGTCAGACAGATTTATTTTAATTTGGAAGCCTTATTAACACGGACTGTCTTCATTCACCTCCTCCACTGCCATATGCTAAACTAACTAGCAGACACTGCACAGAAAATTGAAGTCATTCAAAAGTCCACCTTCTGTTTGCTGATTGGCCCAGGTAAAATAAACAACAGACACTGCACAGAAAATCGACGTTCTGTTCTCTGATTGGTCCGAATGAAAATCCTCCTGAAGAAATCCTTGTCTATGGGAGAAATCCCAGACGGTGCAGTGAAGGGAAACTAGAATTGAGTAGAACTGTATAGGAAGGTAAGGGCCAGGCTACATTAATGCTAGAATTTGGAGCATTTCCTTGTCTGTGCACAGCAGCAGTCTAGATAATCAACTGCTGACTTTTGTGTGGTGCCATATTAAGTCATCGGCTAATCAGCTTTTCGGACAATGTTTCTGCAGACCACCCTCTTGAAAAGCCTGATCAACTCTGAGATGAACTCAGCAAACTCATAGAAAACATGCAGACTGATGGTCATTTGAGGCCCTTCCATCTATAAACGTCTTGTGATGTGAAGGAACAAGAACAACGTCGGAAGAGTTTTTTTATAGCTCCAAACACACACACACACACACACCCAGAAAAACACAAGAAGAAGAGGAGGACAGAAGGGGGTGGAGTGGAGTAGAGTGGGACAAAATGCTCCCATTCATTGTATTCCTCTGGGAACACTGGGACTGACTGGGGCTGCTTCTCCAGCGCAAACACACAAAGATCTCCTTTTACCAATGGGAGAGGTGGGGTGGGCTCGATGAATGGAAGGGGTGGGAATGGGGGTGGGGGGCAGCACCCCCACTCTCTAAGAAAACATGAAGTCCCCTTCCTCTAGCTAACTGCTCACCAGACACATTGACATACACACCTAGGCAACAAGGAGCATGTGTACACACACCCGGACACACAACTCAAGATTAATGGTCCTGTTGTGTGGAGGGTGGCAGGGTTGGGGTGGGGGGGGAGTAGGTATGTAGTGTGTCTGTGCGTTGACTGAATTGAGAATGGGGGGCCAATAAAAGAAGAAAAATATGGCGTCGTCCGGCAGGTAAACTGAATGAGTCACTGTGAGAAATGACTGTGTGACAAACAGAAAATGGAGAAATCACAGAATTACATCACAAAAGACAATAACATCTAAACTGACTGTCGGGAAGGAATTTTATTTTAGAAGCTTCTATTGTTTTTCCTCTTGTTGCTGGGGAGGCTAATTTGATACTATCGTCTCTTGAACTTTATATTATGTTAGTCATTTATGCATTTTCCTTCCATATCACTTATATGTGTGAAATTACCACAACATTTTATGTTTGTGTAATGCATGTGTATGTTTAAAAAATGGGTAGAAAAAAATACTCCTGATTGCCCACTATCCTGCATGTGTTAGTTGTTTCCCCACTTATCAGCAGGTCTTTAAGTTCTGCAGAAGCTTATCAAGCACTCATTAATTTAAATCAGATGTGTCAAAGCAGAAACTATACTAAAACATGCAGGAGAGTGGGCAAAGAGAACCACTGGTTTAGAGCATTTGAAAAGGGGTTCTGTGGGAAGCGTTATGAATATCTTACCTGTTACGGATAGCCGTTTAAACAACCTCAGTTTGGAGAATAAAAGTTTGCTTTGACTGGAAGGAAGAACTAATTGTTAGTCAGAGTGGGACCAGACCAAAGCAGATTCCTGATATCTTAAAACAAGTTCAAACTGACAACTTTCAAATTGATTCATGAATGTGCAAATTTTGTAAATCTCATTCCCATCAGTTTCGCATTAACTAGTTGTTGTTGCTGTTGGTGCTAGCAAATACCTCTAAAATGATATGAAAAATATCAGTAATATGAACATGGTAGCAATGTAAAGGCTTGTAAAATAGTCTTTATCTAAAGCAGCTGTTTTACTGTGGCAATTATTGATCCACAACGCAAATGAACTGCTCATACGGCTAAATATGCTTGCTCAGACTGAAGAAGTCTTTTAGATTAAAGATGAAACATTTTAACAAAG
>JARVGW010000002.1:2730407-2740527 GCA_031762495.1 Anablepsoides rubrolineatus | reverse complement strand
GTGAAGAATGGTGTGTGCACATTTTCTCTCCTTTGAGCTGAACCTCCAACCATCATGTGCAGAAAACCCATATTTAGTTAGATGAGATCCACCTGTGAGCAATCACTGGTAAATGTTCAGGTCAACACCAGGTCCATAGACCGAGTAATAAAGATACATCATCTGAGTTGTAAAGTAACTAAGTACAAATACTTTGTTACTGTACTAAAGTAGAATTTTTGGGTATCTGTACTTAACTTCAGTTACCCATTTAATTAAATTAGTCTGAAATATAGTAGTTTGTAGGATTGAAAATCCAATTAAATTCTAGGTTGTACAGCAACAAAACAGCATAAGGGGTGTAATTTTAGGGGAAAAACAACCTTTTAATGACTTTATAAACTGGGTATGGCAGGTTGATGGATGTTAATGGATTAAAACACAGCTTGTTTCTCAGCTCACAGCAAATGTTTTCAGGTCAGCATCAGGACACCTCTGAAATAAAAGCACAGCGTCTACAAAATACTGTTAAATATACTCATTTAGCCTTTTTTGTTTTTCTGAAAGTCTGAAAGTAAAACAGCTTTTATGACTCAGATACAGCTGAAAAAGTTTGGTTGTTAAAAAAAAACTATTTGTGTTTGGGAATGAATGATATATTTATGATGCAAAAAGACTCCTCAGGCATGTAAGAACTGCTGATTCTGACAAAGACGACCACATTTAGCAACACATTGTCCCCCACATATGTTCATTTATTACAAGTTACAAACTTTAGACTTGCTTTTGATTATTGTTAACTCAGCTGAACAAGAAAACAACTCCTGAAAGAGTCAACTTTTTTTTACTATTGATTCCTGGCCTGAGTGGGTTTGTCTCTGCTGCAGCTAAAAGCTCAGAGATGTTCATATTTAAAACTGAGCTCAAGTTGCATAAAAACATTCAAGCCATGTTGGAATTATTTTCAAATTTCAAAGAATAAAATCCTGAACAGAAGTGCTCGGTGTGTGTGTGTGTGTGTGTGTATGTGTGTGTGTGTGTGTGTGTGTGTGTGTGTGTGAGGACAGAGGGTGATGGATTTTGGTGAACACACAGCTGTGGGATGACATCAGCAGAGCAGGTTACTGCTGAGTTGACAGTCGATTGCTCATCTCTGCACCATGCTGTGGTTTGGAGGGGGTGATGGTGTGTGTGGGTGTGTGTGTGGAAGGGGGAGGGTGAGTTGAGGGGTGGCTAATTGATTTCATCCCTCAGGAAAGTCATTTCATCATGCTTTGTGTTTTTTAACTCGTGTCTGATGACAGCCTTACAGCAGTCTGTACGCGCAGAGACTCACACTCCCCCGCTGGGAGCATTAGGAGCTCCTGAGTGAGTGTGTGTGTGTGCGTGTGTGTGTGTGCAGAAAGCCTGTGATGTTGCACAAAACACTAGAAAGAAAAGAAGTGATGATGTGTGGGTGGAATAAAATCAAGAATCAAATAGTTTTTTTAAAAAACATCTGCAGACTTTAACCAGATGTGGGATTTCTGGTATTTTTTGTGCTGATGGGAGCAACAACCAGCGCACCGGAACGATAGGTTCCCATAATACTGAGTTTCAAAATGAAACAGCTTAAAATTAGCTGAAAGATCATTTTGTTTCGGTTTGAAACTGGTTTGGTAAAGTTTTGCATGAAGTTTACATGTTTCCTGCCACATACACAGAATATGCAAGTTAGGTTCATTGGAGACACATCTTGTCCAAAACTGATGCAGAAAAACTGATCCATTGATAGGATGGATAGGCTTGATAGAATGTGTTTCATAGTGTTTGTGTACCTGCCTCTCACACATTGTGTACCAGAAACAGACAACTCCCTGCAGTCCTGAACAGAAAATAAAAAGATCTTTAAGTTATAGAAATAGAAAGTTGATTGTTAGGCAATGTTCCCATTTAGGAAATGGATTAATTTTTTTTCCAAACACAGATTTCTTTACAATGAAGGTCACAGCTTTTGTAACCAGAACAGGTTAGAGAGGAATAGGGTCAGAGGTTAAAGCAGCTGTTAACACTGAAAATAATCTGTGATAAGGAAAATATGATTTGATGACACATCGTTACTGTATCAAGTGGAACATGTGTCTGATCACATTACGACACCAAAGGTCAAGTTCTTTCCAGTATTGTGTGTGTGTGTGTGTGTGTGTGTACAAAACACACACAGGCTAAATGAGGCCCGAGGGCCAGAAGAGGCCTTGGATTGTTTCGATTCGGTCCTCAACGTATTGAAACAAACAAACAAACAAACAAAAGCAGTTTTTTCTTCAAGAAATCTTGAGACATGAAAATGTCTGGACTGATTTTTACCCTGTTTGTAAAAATAATAACAATTTATGTTTCAGACTAGAATGAGCCTAAAACTCTTTTTTGTCAAGTTTGTAAGGCCAGTATTTAACTGAAAGGTCATTTTACTTTCACATTATTAAGTTTAAAAGGAGAAAAAAATTCTTTTCATTTTTAATTGTATATAAATATCAAAAAAGTTGATTTAGCATATAGAGTTCAGCTCCTTTGTCATGCAGGTCCTCATAGTAATCTCATCTCAACAATAAGTCCTTTTCTATCACCACCATGAAGCTAAGGTTGAAGTTCAGTCTGTTCTGTAGTATACTGTATCTGTCATAAGTTTTCACCTACTGTAACACTGAGAATGTCTGCTTGGCATTTAGCTTGCAAGATGCTACAGAAATCCAGTTTTCTGGTTCTGACAGTTGCGTTTTCTGATCAGCCAATCAAATGACCTGAAAATGCAGATGTTGTCTTGGGCCAGATAGCAGGCTCAGGTGTTACCAACCCAACACCTGATTGGTCAAATTAAAAGTTTCATTGCCATTTGTTTACTTCACTGTTCATTCTGAATGTCTTGAGTCAGATTTCTTTGATCCTAGCAACAGATGGTTGGAATATAATTGGATAAAAGTTTTATATAAATACTGTATAAACTACTGTGCAGCCAGGAGAAAAGATATGAAACAAAGAGAACAGATATTTTAATAATAATAAAATACAAAATATAATAATAATTAATATATACACTTAAATGTAAGCTAGTGTTTCTGATTGTGTTTAGGCCAGCAGAGGTTTTGCTGGCCCTGACAGCACACCACTGATATGTGAAATAAAAGCTACTTTGATTGTAGAACCAACACTTTTTCATTATCAAGACTGTAATTTGAGCAGATTGTTTTCAGGGTTTCCCACAGGAGTTGAATTTCAACATATTAATACATGATATAATACACCTTTACAAACATTTTGGTGAATAAATTGTTTTGGTAACAATGTAGTTTGCAGATTTTCACTTTTCCTTACGAATTGTAGATTTGTCTCAAATCTAAAAGATCAGCATTTGATGTTTAATTAATAAATCGTAGCTGTGACAGATAAATTATATTTCTCTGCTTCACCAGGCATCATTTATCAGCCAATCAGAAACAACTAAAAATGGGACGTTTATGTTGTTTGAGGTTTATATTTATACATTTAGAATTAATTTCCTGCCAGGAAGAGTACATTGAACACACAGAATATTAACATAGTGTAATAAATTTTATTAAATAAACAAAGTACCACTAACAAACTTCTGACCACACAATGTTATCATGAGAAGCTGAGGGAGTCACATTGACCAAAGTGTTTAATTAAAACAGCTCGAATCATCAACGTGCTTGTTTTGCCACGTTTGGTATTGAAAGCTAACAAGCGTGTCATAATATTAAAAAAATACAGGACGAAAAAAGTACATAAAGGAAGAAAATATGTTAACTTTACAAAAATTGCACCAGAACTAAATCAGTTTTCGTCATGCTTAATCAGGCTTTTTTTCCAAAACACTTCAAGCTCTGCTTTTTTTATGATTTTGTTATTTTCTATTTAAACTTCTAGACTGATTTCTTCAAAATATAGAAAAAGAACACATAAAACTCTTTAAATTATCAGTAAAAAAATAACCAACAGGCTCCATAGGGCAATAATAAGTTACATTACTAGGTCAGTGTATAATAAGGCATACAAAAACAACATTCCACACATGAATGCTGAGGTTAATATGTGTCAGTCAGTGCAAACACTTACACAATGTAGAAAACCTTCTGAGGTACAAAGTTGTTCAACTCGACACCAAAACATTTACAAATGGCCTAACATGTCAAACTTCTAATTGGCCTAAATCAAAATCACTGTTGCATTGCAACCAATCAGGAGTTCTCATTCACAGAGGAAATGAAACGTTCAGTGTTCAGGACCCTTGCTTTCTTCCAGGTAGGCCCACATCTTCTGTCTGTGGGCCGGGGTCAAACAGCGGCCCACCACCTGCTCCGTCTCCTCGATCCGCCTCCGAAAGCGGTCGCGGTCTCGCGCCATTTCCTCCCAGTGTCCTTTACGGGTCGCCTGACGGGCAAACGGCCAGGTGCGCATGACGTGGACTTGGACTACAGGAGAAAACTGCACCTGGAACGTAAACACAAAAGAAAACACTTTAAGTGTGATGTTAAACAACGTGAGAATAGCTGCATTTCCATTGACCATGAAAATGCGCAAATTAGAATTTCAAAAATAAATTTGCATCAATTTTGAAAATACTTATGTTTTTCGACATTATGGTTTTGCGCTAGGATGAGGTGGATTTTCGGCCGTATCGAATTTGGTGTATTTCGCAAAACTGCAATAGAAACACTTGTCGCATCACAGGAGTCACGGGATCAAGAACTGGCTGTTTCTACTGGCGAAAAGATGACGACGAAAAAAAAAGGAAGTTGAAGTAGTAGTAAAATCACAGAAGTTGTAAAAGAAACTAGTAAACTCACCGACTACAATTTCCCAAAAACGCTGCATAAGTATCTGCTCCTAAGTGTAAGGGGCTTGTTGCTCGAAAGCCTGGATAAGACGCAGATTCTGATGGCTAGTGTCGTGGTAGCAATATGCATGATTGTTTACATCCATTGCCACCATGTTTGTAATGACTTATCGCGAGAACAAGCATATTCACACGTGACTTTAAAAGGATTTCTTACTTAATGGAAACACTGCAATTGTGGAACTGTATTTTTCCAACATTAACAGAATATCAACAAAGTTTTTGCGCACATTTGCAATAGAAATGCAGCTATAGACACAAAACTAAGTAATTTTCTACCTGCGGCTTGTTTTGCTATAAAAACACTTTAAACTAAAATGAGTTTAGATGAAAAGCAGGCGTCTGATTACACCTGACATCTCTACCTCAGGGTTTATATTTAAAATCTGATGTAACCTCAACATACTGCAACACTGCTGACACCTCGTGTAAGCCATGTGTTTAGTAAACTCTCTGCTGACTCGCTGGAGTCACATGATCACCTTAGTCATGACGACCGACGGCGTTGCTAACTCAGATTAGTAGGGATCAGGTAATGACCTTTTTCTGTATGTTGGCGACCTTGGTTTCCTTTCTCTCCTCAGGTAGCTTCTGTTCAGGTTTTTTCCAGGGAACCAGCACTTTGTCAGGATGAAGGTGCTGCTTTAACTTCCTTCCTGGAAGAGCCGGTCTGGGTTTCCTGAAAGCTTTTGTTTCTTTCCTGTTCTGTGACGGTGGATTTTCTGCGTGGACATCAAAGACTGCTGGGTCACGATGGAGTGTAGTGGTGGGGGGGCTCTGGAGGCAGGCCTTGAAGTTCAACGGGTGGTACGGGTCGTCTTTAGGGCTGAGACATTTCCACAGCAGCTCTTCCTCATCGTCATCCTCCGATGGGGCAAAGCTGCTCTCCTTCTCCTCGGTGTCAGTCTCAGATTTGGGGGGAGGCGCAGGGAGCGAGGCTTGTTGTTTGGAGGTGGTTTGTAGAGAGTTGGTGGTGCTGGCGGTGAAGCACAGTGGGTTATAGGGGTCTTCAGGGCTGCTGAAAAAGTCCCAGAGCTTGTCGTTTTCCTCTTTGTCAACGTCAGGGCTCGAGCCGTCTGAACTGGCCCAGCTGCTCCAGCTGCTCTCGCTGTCTGAGCGACAGACCCACATGTTCAGCCTCGGAGGCCCCAGCATCTTCTCACAGGCTTTGGTCACAGACATGAGGTCAGAGTCGCTGCTGTCTTTGACTTCACTTTTGCTTTTCCCCATGTTGGAGTTGGTTGAAATGCAGGCAGAGAAGAAGAAGGGGTTGTACGGGTCACTGGATTTTGACAGAGACTCCCAAAGCGCCTTACTTTCTTCACTTTCAAACTCCACAACGTTCTGCTCTTCCTCGCTGCTCCAGTGAGAACTTCTCTCCTCCTCCTCCGACCTCTCCGCTTTGAAAACTTTCTGACTGGATGAATTGGATTTGAAGATTTTTTTGCTGCTTATCTGGCAGGCGTCGGTCGAACTCGAGCTGTCGCTGCTCGACACGAAGAAGTTCCAGTCGCCTGGGAAGCCCACCTTCCAGGTAGACTGGTTCAGCAGGATGCCGTCGTCTTTACCGGCGGTTCTGGACACGAAGTCGTCCACGAGCCCGCAGCAGAGATCGTCAGCGCGCAGACTGGACAGCAGGGCCTCGGCCGTGGACTTCCCAGAGAAGGGGTCGCCGACGTCGGCGCAGAAGTTGGAGAGGGGATTCGAACCGCCCACCACCACCCCGTTTTCTCCGTCGAACAAGGAGGAGAACAGGAAGGATTCAGATGAGTTTGAGGCTGTGGTCATGTGCTGGATGTGCTCTCCGGTCTCGTCTGTGATCCTCACGTGAACCTCAAACCTGAACATCTGAAAAACTGGAGAAGGAAAAGTTGGTTAAACTCAACAAATTATTTTAAGCTACACTTTTTCAGTTGTATAAAGGCAAGCAGTTATGTTTTTCCCCACTTTATTTTAAATTGGGGAATTATTAAATGTAATGTTTTTTTTATCTTATGTAAAGTAACCAAGTACAAATACTTTGTTACTGTGCTTAAGTTGATTTTTTTTGGTATATGTAAATTACTTGAGTAAATATTTTTCAGCCTACTTTTTACTTCTACTTTCTTACATTTTGCATTTTTTTAAAGCAAGAAGTAGATAGTTGTTACTTCATTTTTGCTTGTTTTCATTCCAACTTGTTATAAAAAATAAATATTATTCATATAAATTGTGCCTCCTAGATAGAGTGAATTTAACTGTGGTTGAATGAGAAGTATAAATATATAAAATTCTGATAGTGTATTAGTTTGTACACAAACAAATCATGTCACATTCCAGCAGGATAATCATTAAAATAAAAGTACTGTACTTAAGAAGTATTTGTATTTCATGAATTATTGCATTTGGCTGCAGCCTTCAGATAGATTTTCATTTTGGGGAAGATGTTTGGTCAGCCTTGATATATGTATATAAACTGAAACAGACCAATGCATCCTAAATTCAACATAAATTAATTATTTTAACATGACAGTCATTTCTGCATTTTGTGGGGAGGTCCCCTCCCAATAAATGTCCTGGCAGAAAATCTAACTGCTCATTTTAATACTTCAGTACAAAAAATATCAGATACTTTAAGACTTTTACTCAAGTAATATTCCTTAAAAAGAGACTTTAACCTTTACCAAAGTAATTATTTGTTAAGATACTTGTACTTTTACTCAAGTATCACTTTGTGGTACTTTATACAACACTGGTAAAAACCTGACAGCTGATCTAGTCTTCCTACATAAATACAGTAACTACTAGTTTAAGTAACTAGGGTAATTGTTAGCTATTCTGTACTAAATAACATTTAAGAAAATGCAGTCAATAAAAATATCACGTTTTTTAGGAGCTTTTAAGACAAACATGATGAAAAACGTTAATCCGAAGTATTCTTACCTGACATGAAAGTGTAGTAAATGACCTGAACCAGCAGCCGAAGCTGTTCCCACAGCACGGTCAGCATCTGTTTAGTCCAGGGAAGGAGCGCCATCCCTCCGCTGCCGAACCTCTCCACTGCCGCCCGCTCCGAGCTCTTCTCAGAAACCGCCGTAGCCATTTTCACTTCTTCCTTATCGGGTTACACGGACGGTCACGACTAAGAAAAGAAAAATCCTCACGTATTCTGGTACTCCTCGTCAAAAACCAACAGACTCCGCGTATGTGTCGGTGACAGATATGCGTCTGTGTGCTGTCGCTTCATTTTCTGGAAGGTTTGCGCCATTTTGTTCCCCTTCGTCAAATTCGCTTGTGATGTTTCTCCATTTTTCTCAGCTGTGTTGTCTTTCTTGTGATAGTAGAGATGAATGTCTACTATGTTGCAACACAGCGCTTTAAATAAGCCCGTGTCGTCACACCTAGCCTTGATAGGATAGACGAGCTGTCAATCACTCAAAAGTACCAATCCCGGCTAGGCTGAAGAAAATGACTCCTCCCAGTCACGTATGACGCATAGAAAGTGCCCGTAACTTCCACATTAGACGGAAAACCCATCACCTCCCGAAAATATTGTCTGACGTAATAAATCGACTAGACGACAGTCAAAACAAAAGCCACCCACTTTTTTATCTTATTTCCTATCACATGTATTATAGTTTTGCTTTTTAAGTTTCAGATACTTGAGTTGTAATATCAAAACAAATAACAGTTGATGCTTCACTAAAACACAAAAGCATCAAACATGGATTTGAACAGAAATGTAAATCAAGACAAACAAGCATAGTTGAATTTCAACAATTTTATTAATCCAAAAAGTGAAGTTTATGCCACCAGAGCAGAAGCAGTAGAGGACTCACTGTAAACAAGCAGAAAAAAAAAAAAAAAGTTTAATTTTGACATTAAAATATTATCACTATCACTTCTAAATGTAATTACAATACAATAAATTATACAAATTAATAAGTGGTACTCAAACTATTGCAATATTGGCCTATTACATAAATCAATAGTCTGCATAAAAAGGGGCTAATATTTTGAAAATCAATTTTAATGCCACTTAGAGATAATTTTGTTGTATGAAGGGGACTGGCAGAAATGGCACAAAGGAGCCACTCTGCTAATTTACCTCCAGTATTTTTCTAGCACAGCAGAAATATCACTGCTCTTAATAATCTAAAGAGCAGGACAATGAATTGTGCATTCTCCATGAGTAAAATAAATGTACTGAAGTAGATTAAATCAGAAGATAGAATTTTGTCACCATTTGTTAGAATTTAACAGAAAGAAAACTTAGAGTAACTGTGTCAGATAGTCACATTCCAACTAAAGAAATACTTCTCTAGTGAAAAGCAATACTTACTACTTCCAGTTGGGGGCCAGTACTCTCTTGGTCTTGTAGTAGCGAGCCAGCCTGTGGATCCTGCTCTCAGTCAGAATCAGACGAAACTTGGCATCCTTGTCCTGTAGGTATAAAAAATATAATACGTCAACAACATACTTTAGATCAAATTTTGTTTTTGTAAACCCTGCATTCTCAATCCAGTTTACAACATTCTCCCTCAGAGCATTATATAAACAAGAATCCACTCATTAGAAAACATTTTGACTCACTATAGAATGACTTTCTAAAAAACATGCTTGTTGCTCAGCATCTACAGTCAGAACTTGTGTTCTTGTACCTTTCTGTTTCTCTCCAGGTGCTTCCTGACTGCCACAGCCTTTTTGATGAGGTGGTAGAGATCTTCAGGAAGGTCAGGGGCCAGACCCTTGGACTTGAGGATCCTCAGAATCTTGTTGCCAGTGACAAAACGTACTTGGGCCACACCATGGGAGTCCCTCAGAATAACACCTGGACAAGTTAACAAAAGTTAAACTGATGTGCAGCCTTGAACTTCAGACAAGGTACAACTGAGATGTGTAAACAAACAAAAAGCTACCATACTCTTCCTTACCATATGACCACTAAAGCTAGAAGAAGATACATTGGGCCTCATGTTTTCCTAACTGAGAGTAGACTTACAATAGTGGCACAACCCAAACCCAGTTATTTATAATTTGATGGAATGCATTCTAGCATAACTAATTTGTATCTGGTGAAGCCCCTTTCAAAGGGTGGTAGTTAGACCCTGAACAGTGAAAATTCACAAAAGCGAGAGAACTTTGTTTCCCCCAAAATAGGTCTGGGCGGTATGACCTCAAATTCATATCGCGGTATAAATTGAATCTATCACGGTAACGGTATATATCACGGTATAAAATTTTCATAAAAAGTAAAGATAATGTAAT
>JARVGW010000002.1:2690602-2729867 GCA_031762495.1 Anablepsoides rubrolineatus | reverse complement strand
TTTCGAACTCCTGCTCAGTTGTCTCTGCTCAACAGGGCTGCAGGTGTGATGACGTAACTGACGATATGACGGTAGAGCAAAAATCTCTACCGTAGGCCAACTTCATACTGTTTCTACCATCTACCGCGCAGCCCTACCCCAAAATTGAAAATTATCTTGTTTTATAAAACAAGGTTTATAAACATTTAGATGTCATTAACAGCACCCGTCTGAAGTGATGTAGTCTCACTCAATCCTGGACCCTGTCACCTCATGACAGTGTCCTGCTTGTTTAGCTGTAAGTTTAATTAATGGGTCAATAACAGGCTTATGCTGAAGCCAACATAATAAAGAGGTAATTTAATTATTTTGTGTTGATTCAGGGACACATGCAGGGCAATGGGTTCACTGGATAAGGACTAGAAACTCTGGATTATGACGAACCCCTCTAGTTTCATAAAAGGGTGGAAAGGGGAGAAAATGGGAAAAAAGCTATTACATTCTTTAAACTAGTAAGGAATACCAAAATATATTCTAAGACACAGCAGGTGCATAAAGTAAAAAAAAAGAAAGTACATTTTGGATTAGCTACAGCACTTTGGGTGCTGTTTTTGCAATTTCACAATAGTCTAGATCTTCAAATAAAGCAAAAACAAATTTTCTCCCACTGAAAACAACTAAACCTATATAATTATATGCAATTATTATATTGTATGGATAATAAAAAGCCAAACTAACTTTACATATGAAAAATAAATTTAAGTTGCTGTGATACACCAATATTGTACTCTCAAATCTCACGAGATTGTATTGAACTTAATCTCCTTATTACTGAACATTTCCATGACCAATGTGTCGATTTTGTGCATGCTGTTGATTTAACAGACTAATAAAGTCATTACTAGTACACATTTAAATCTGAGCAGGGCTAACACCTAAAATCCAGTGTAAATATTGTCTTACACATCCTTTGTAAAAACTCCAAATGTTAGTAACGAGAAGTTACTTGCATTGTCTACAATAACATTAATTAATATTCTAACCTTATTTATATATGTTATGTTATGTAATGTAATGTGCAGAAACAGCTTCAACTGTATTCTTTTTCCAGATAAACACTTACCAATCTGAGAGGGAGTCAGGCCCTTTTTGGCCAGCTTGAAGATCTGCTCTTTGACATCATCAGATGTGAGCTTTAGCCACTATTAAAATACACATTTTGTGTTAGAAACCTGCTAATGATCATGTCATGTTATGTGGGATAATAAGTACTCACAGTCGGAACACTGCGCCTGTAAGGCAAAGCTGACTGGGACAAGCCCTTTCTGTAGAAGACAAAAAGAAAAACACAAAACGGGTCAATAGAGAAACTCAAAAAGAACAGTTTATGACATATACAGATAAAGTGGTTAAAGCAGCTACTGTGAGTCTGACTCGTGGATATAAAAACCGGGCCAGCTATCGGCTTCATGTTAGTGCAAACAGTCTGTGTAATTACAGAATAGGAGTAAATCAAGTAAATTTACCTAAATAATAATTTACATGCTCAAATTGGGACATTGTCGCTGCAGGTTTAAGTAGAGATGTATTCTTGTTGTAAACGACAGATGGGCTAACTTGCTAAGCTAGCAGAAGACGGATGTCCATTTGAAGTAGAGCTTATGTGGGGTTTTTATTAAGTTCTTGGTGTAATAAAAACACATATTTTAGTCCATAGTTGGGCACTGTGTGTTTACAAGCGGTGAACTTCAGTTAAAACCGACCTGTCAACCTTGAAACTTTAGTTTTATCAATAAAAAGAAACCTCACCCGGGAGCGTGCATGCGACCCATGATGGCGGTGAAGGAAGAGAGGCCTCACACGCGACAGAAAAAACTGTTTTACGTCTGTGCCGGATATTACGTAATTACGCACAGGCGCTTGTTTCCGTTAACAAAATAAAAGAAAAAAGTATCGAGTAAACGTAGTAAATAACGTAAATAATACTAATAAATAGTAAATAATAAGTAAATAACGCTGTTCTATATAAGCTCCTTGTTTTTTATTTGTTACCAGCTCTTAATTTAAAGGAATTCATATTTTAGTTTATCATCCTTACCAGTTTAATTAACTTTTTTTCTCCACTATCATCCATCACAAAATTATTTCTCTTATGTTATCTTATTTTGTTCCTTTAAAATACCTGGATTTGTCAACTGTTTTTTAATAGTTATTAAAAATATAAAATTAATTTATCTATGCGTCACTTGAGGTGTGTTACTGTCAGATACTGACTTTGCTATAAAAACAGAATAAACCACAAAATGGTAAAATATAAGCACCTTAATTATCCAATAAATCAAGAGATATCACAGACACTTCATACTTGTTCAAAAAACATTTAATTTGCTTTTATGAAATCGAGGAATTACAGTACACATCGATTCATTCAGGCTAGAGGTCACCAATTAAAAATAAATTACTGGCCAAGTTAGTACAAACTCTTTGCTTTCTTTGTACAGTTACTAAAATAGCAGATCAAGGCAGTAATATTTATAGCATGACACGTGTCATAGATCTTTAAAACACTTTCAGAAAAAAAAAACTTAATGTCTTTATTAAACATAAACACAACTTTTAGATTTATAGTTATTTGGATATCTTGCACAGGATATTGTTCCCTTCTTGTGAGGATGTTTTACATCAAAGTTATTGAACAAGACATTCAGATTATTTCCTCATTTAAATACAAAACCTTTCTGCTCCTGGACTTCAGCACCTCTTGTTGCTGATTTCATGTCTGGTCATTTTGAAGCATCGGGAGTGTGTGGGGTATTGGTGCTCGAGCTCAAACCATTTCATGTACAAACTCCAGGAGGGACTCTGATTTCTGACACAGATATTAGGCAACCATTTTCTTCATTCAGGAGACTGACAGGTGTGTTCCTGAACTAATATATTTTCCCCTTTAATGTGTGCTGTGACAACAGTCAAGAAATATTACAAGGCCTAGCTGTGTGCATTAAGGGACAAATCATTGTTATAAAAATCCATGGTTCCAGTCTGACACCAGACCAGCTCTGAAAAAACTACATTTATAGCTTTAGAGAATATACATTTTGTCTTTGATAAGGACATATTACATTTTTAAGAAAGTACATTTAGTAATAAGGCTAAGTTGACCATCGCAGAAGAAATTGAGAACAAAGGCACCCTGATCCGCTCCCAATAAGAGAGTTGTTAGTATTTCGGTCATATTTTTTTAAAGTTAGATTTGGCACTTGATGGGGGATTCTTCAGCTCACTGATTTTTCTCTCATCTTGTCTGATGGGCTGTTCGACAAAACTCAAGATTTTTTTCTTTATATATACACACCACAGAAAGTTTCTACTTCTTATAAAAGCTGTCAGTCTACATCAGGGGTATCAAACCCCAGTCCTCAAGGGCCGCAATCCTGGATGTTTTAGAGGTTTCCAGCTCCAACACACCTGATTTTGATTGCTAGGTGATTAACAGGCTTCTGCCCAATTTGAAGAGTTAATTCAATCACTGAATCAGGTGTGTTGGAGCTGGAAAACCTCTAAAACATGCAGGATTGCGGCCCTCGAGGACCTGAGTTTGACACCCCTGGTCTACATAGATACTCATCTGAAAGTAAGCCATTTGGTCCTCTATTATCAAAATGTACAAAATATTTCAGATCTTTGTTACACTTAAGAAAAGCGAGACAAACTCAGGAGATTGTTTGTCACAAATGAGTTTTAAAGCAAAGTGAAAACAGGAAAAAGACTCCCCTTTTAGGATTTGTACATTTGTTTCTGTTGCCTCTTTCAGGGCGTGTCCAAAGGAAACGCTGAACACATTCATGTCATATGGGAGCAACATCTAAAGCAACATATGTAATATGAAAAAAATTCATCAGAATAAGGAGAAGTCAGTGTGTAATTTATAATACATCTATTAACTCATAAGCACGGCCAGACGAAATCTTAATACCCACAACATGTGACAGAAATGTAAAGTTTGATTTGTTATATTAAAAAGCAAAATATTACTGTTTCAATTTCCAATTGTGATAATATTAATCCCAACTAAAAAAAATATGAATCCATTTCCAGACCTATATGTCATGGAGTAGCATATTTTTGATGTAAAAGTTGGGGTGACAGTATTTTCAAGTAAGGTCTCTGCTGCAGCGTTTCCCATACGATGTGAATGCATTAGGTTGTTGCCGGTGGGTGGGGGGGTCAGAGGCAGGTCGGGGGTCAGAAGTAGGGAACGGTCGTCAGTTTGTACCACTTGATCGTCTCCTTGCTGAGGTCAAAGTCTTTGAGTCGGAGCCTGATGCCGCCTAGAAAGTAGTTCTCACGCAGCGACTCGGCACTGAGCACGCTGAGCTGCAGCTCCCGGAGGCCGAGCGTTTCTTTGCTGTAGCCGCTGTACACCAGCTGTGGAGAGAGGGACAAATGAGAACACAGAGGCTGTTTTCACTCTCAGCAATGCTTAAATTAACAAACATATCAAACCTTTCCTAAACTTGTGATTTGTACTTGTATAAAACTGGCAACTCTTTTAAAGATTGCAAAACATTAAACCTTTTACAGTTTATGTTGCAGCCTGAATCCACAATTATACATTTTTTCTCTCAATAATCTACACCCAGTATTCTATAAACCAAAGTTAAAGCAGAAATTTATATAAAAAAACATTTTAAAGTTATTCAAAATAAATAACTATGCTTGGGAAATATTGTGGTGTAACTCAACATTGAAATATGATGACAGTATTAACCCTCTGGAACCAAGTCATATGACCTATTTAAATCACTTGATCTGTTTCAATTTGTGTCAAAACTAGAGACTTCAAACTATACTGCAGTTTTTAAATTGTTTTGATAAGTCAAATAAAACTGGAGCTATGATAAATGGTATACACTACTTTTTTTTTTTGAACAGGACTGGTAGTCAGTAGTTTGATGGAAAAAAAACCCTCAGCTCAGTCCATCAGTTTCATCCTTCTCTCATGCTATAAACCCCCACAAGTTATTTGACAAGAGCCAAAAAATCTACAGGAAGAAGAAAATAAAAATGCTCAAGTTGTATGAAATTCGGTGGCGATGGAGAGACGGCGAGAGCGGGAGAAAGTAAGTCAACACCCCACAGACCATACACCCCCCATGTCCCGCCCCTAATACCCTAAACCAGTGGTTCCCAAACTTTTCAGCTTTTGAACCACAAAATAGCAGCAGCAGAGACCTGTGGCCCCAACTGTTGTTGGTTGATAAACATTGCTTTCACGTCAAATAAACAAGAGCATAGTAACAATATTTATTACGCTCTTTTTGTCTGTTTTAGGTAGACTTACTTTGCTTTTTTGTAACAACAAAGGCAAAAAATTGTTTTTAGTTGTAACTTTTTAGTGTAATAATTCAGAAAATCTTTTCAGCACCCCACCTTGATGTTTCGGGACCCCACTGTGGGCAGGTGTTTCAGCATGAACTGGGCGATGGGGTTTAGTTGATGGAAAGCTGAATAGATATCCTCAGTGAACACCTGTTCTGCAGTGGTCAAAAGCCCACCTTCCAACAGGACTACAACCCCGAACACAGTGAAGAAAACACGAGTGGCTTAGAGACCACTCTGAATGTGATCTCCTGACCTGAAAATGCTCCACCATAGGGATGAGCATAATCGTATCGTGTGTGAGGAAAACATTCGGCGATTATTTTTTGGCACTTGATTAATACGATTAATGCCCCCATTAATGCTCCTCTCCACTTCAAATACGACGAACATTAAAAAAAATGTTCTGTAGTTTATTTATCTATCAAGACTATTTAAAATTTGATGTATAGCCTGAAGTCAGTAATCGACACAATTTGGAACAGATTTTTACAAAGAGCAAAGTCCTAGTCATGTGACTAGGCCATAAGGGTGTCCAGGGACTCCAGTGGATTAATCGTCAAATTAATCCTTATCAGCTAAATACCACAATTAATTATGATCAATGTTTTGGCAAACATTGCCCAACTCTAGTCCACCAACAGTCACACACAACCAGACTGAGTTTGAGAGATTATTAAAGACAATTTGTTGCATCAAAGACAAAATAAAAAACAAAACAACTTGAGGCTGTAACTGCTGTTTCAGGTTCATCAACTCAGCTCTAAATAAAAGCTTTTAAATACTTGTGGAAATTTTATATTTCAATGAGTTTTTTTTATAAATGTATGAGTTATAAGTTTGTTTTCTCTCTGTAATTACAAAGTACTGAGTGTAGATTAGTGAAAACATTTTATGCAACATAAAACTACTTTAAAGCCTTTGTAAAATATTACAGCAAGCCTTAAATTATTGTACAGAAATATGAAAATATAATAGTAAAATGTAAGTGGTTTGAGACCATTTCATTAAAGGTGGGGTTCCTGGTTTTTCTGGTGATCTTTGTCTTGCGTTTAGACGTCTTGTGTGGATCTGGAAGCAGGTAGGTTTTTACATACGGGTTTGGATCTGCTCCTTCTTCAGAAACCTGAAGTGGAAGACACAGATTAATGAATGGATTAATGTCACACCATCCACAGAGTTAAAAACACTGTCAGCATGTGTGTTTGATTGTTCTGTGTTTACCAGGTCTTTAATGTGCATGACCATGATAAACAGAGTGCTGTTCCTGTAGGAGATAGAGAGCTTCACTTCTCCTTCCACCCGACCTGAGGTTGGACTCAGAGGAGGTTCTGCAGCAATCAGAGAAAATAAAAAAACGCCTTTAGTGCCATTGTTGACCTAAAAACAATTCAAGGGTTATCAACAGTTAATCTGTTTCATGACACAAAAAGAAAGCAAAACCAGACATGGTTTTAAAAGAATGTCAAACCCTTGAAGGACGACCCAGAGAAATATGCAGGTAATTACCAGGCGCTCTGGGCGTGTTCTCCAAGTCCTCCGTCTTCTCATCTCGAGCGATGGGGTGAAAGAAGGTGTAGATCAGGTCGCACTGAAACAAAAACAAACAGGTTTATTTAAACAACAAGGACTTGCTGTACCTCACAGGCTACTGAGAGTGTGTGTTTGTTTCATACCTGTGTGACCTCGGCGGAGCATCTCAACAGGTTGTGAACATAGCTGTTGAGCTCCAACTTTCTCTTGGCTGCCACTTCTTTAATATGGGTGCGACCGAGCACCATTTTGTTAGGAAAGCTAAACATTAACACAAAAAGTCAGATTTTTCAATTGATTACTTCAAAAATAATCTAATGCAGCACTCGAGCTTGTAAAATACATTGTATTAAAAGTGATTTTTAAAGTATAAGACAAGCTGATTTAAGACTAAGTTGCTAGCTTTAAGTTTTCTATTAGGATTGATCAATCAAACCCCCTGAGGTTTAGAGGTGGAGGTCATGTCTTACCCTGGCAGCTTCCAGAGTGGAAAAAGGATGGTGAGTTTATTGTGAAGCTCCTGAAACTCATCAAAAGTGCGGAAAACAAACTGAGGCTCATTCTGACCTTCCCTGAGGACTCTCACCACGTAGGTCTGCTCAGCAAAAACAGACAAAACAGATCTGGTTCAACTTCACTCCAATATGAGAGAATATGAAAAAAACATTCTGTTTAATAAAACAGTCTTGGTGGGACTCACATAGTGCTTGTCAGGGTTGTATCTCTTCTGGAAGGAGAAGATGGAGGCATGGACGATGCGTCCATCCTGCTTCAAAGTGTAGGTCTTTGGAGAGAAGGACAAGATTGGCTCGTCGTTGGCAGGAAGGCCCGAGAAGCGCAGCTGGGCCAGGTTGTGGATGAAGAAATTAAACTTGGTGGCTATGCTTCCCAGGCTGGACTCGATCAGCCTGTGGAGGAGAGGAGAGCAGTAGAAAAACCGGATGAAATGTGGAACTCTATTCTGTCACGTGTCATACTCTCTATCCAGTGTTACAGGACTATAAAAACTTTAATGCTGATTATAGTTTGTTGCAGTAATGTGAGACAGCTGTTCTTTATTTGATGTTTATGATGCCATCTGGTGGAATCTGAGTTTGCAGCAAGCAAAAAAACCTTTTGATTGAATCTGATTAAAAATAAAAGCTGTGCACAGAAAACTGACTATAAATAGATAAAACAAACTTTGGGAAGAAATCAGTGAGAACTCAACATATTTCAATGATTTTCAAACCGAAGCAGAGAGGGAGATTTATGTTTTGAGAACTCAAATGAAAATATTTACCTTGTGAAGAAGATGGTGGCCTCAGCGTCTGTATTGTGAGGCTGCAGAGCATCAAACACATACTTCAGATCCTGAGAGCCGCTCAGCTCTGGCAGGCCTGATGACGTCATCTACAAGCAGATGCAAACAAATAAACATTTAAAACCTTAAATGTACATGTTTGCTCTGGACTGGAGTTGTTCAAAATTTCCCAACAACATAAATCAATACTAAACCCCTGTTTACACAGTAAAACACAACCTCCACAGTAAAAACACACATTTAAAATGAGAGCATTTACACTGCATCCATAGGGCTGCAGCGTGTGCACAGCGACACGCCTAATCAAGATTCAATCTTGTATTCAACAGACTGAAGATCACACCGCACCAACAAGAAAAGAAACGTGCACAACATCTGTATTTTCAAAATATTTCAGCAAAGACAGGCTATATCCTGTCAAAATCTTAGCTATATATTAATAAATATATGGGTGTATTTATACATACATACTGTCAAAATGTATCATTCTGTTTGGGAAGCAGATGGCAACATGCAGAATATGCATACAATTCAAATCATGTGGATTTTATTCTGAAACACAGATGCAAAAAAAGACAACAGCAATGACGTTCCAACTGTTGTTTCCAGTCCGTCTTCCACAGAATTAATTAATTTGGTTCCACCTTTATCACTGGCTTTACTGCATCACCTCACATTTCCTGCATGTTTCTCAGAGCACCTCTGTGCTTTGCGCCGGAGCAGGGCGGAGTGGACACAGGGTAATGTGCTGGAAATTACTCTCAGCTACAAGCATACCAAATTTTAATTCAATATCTGCTAAACTGACTGATTCTGTTGGCTAATGTCAATGTTGTACTTCTAAAAGCTTGTAGATGTACATGTAATGATTATTTGGGCCAATTTTTAGGTCAGTATGTATACGATTGGTAGAGTTTTGTTTTGTGTTGAATGGAATATAAGAGAATTACATTTCTCAATCTAATGCAACGGACAATAAAGTGAATGCACTTCTCTTTGCAAATATACTTAAGAAAATGATTTTTTTTAAAAAACATATTTAAAATCCATCTGTATTGCAGTGAGTTCTACAGACAGACTTTTCTAGGACAGCAGGGAAGCAATGATTTATTATGTTATAAAAAAAAGTCAACTCCTTCTGGGTTGTATGTTTGTTCCTCTGGTTCCTGCAGGTGCAAAATAAAGCCAACTAGACACTTTGTAAAGAAGGTTAAAGAAAACAGCTTAAGCAGCAGAACAAAAGTCTTTTCCTACAACTCCACATACACAACTCAGACATCTGGGAATATTTAAAAATACATTTTTTGATTCAAACTCATGTTGTTTTCTATTTATATGCACAACAACTAGGGCTGCCCTATGTATCCCTGCTATGTGTGTACACACAAGATGCGTGTGTGTGTGTGTGTATGGTCTGCCTCACCAGAGACAGCAGGTTGAGGAAAAGCCCAGAGTTCTTGCGGATGAGGTTGTAGGCCTGGCAGCAGAGATCTACAAACAGCTGGAAGCGACTGGTTGGACGTTCGCCTCCGTTGATGACATACGCCATGTCAGAGGTCAAAACAAACGGAGCTCTGTCTCTGACGAGAGAAGAGGAGGAGAAGGACGAAGGTTTAAAATGTGCATCTTACAGTGAATTAGTGAAGAGGCCATGTTTGAAAAAACTAAGAACAAAAAAAGCTAATGTGACTCTTTTCTTCAAAGCCAAAAAGTACTTAGAGAATGAATGTTTCTGTTAGAAACAGGCCACATTTTAAAAAAAGATCATGCTACAGCTAACTACACCTGAGAGTCAGTGACCCAAAAAAGAAGAGAGGATTGTTTGAGTGTCTAAGAGTTACATCAGGCTGACTTTTAAATAACAAACCAGCTTAATACATAAACTATGCTGCTCTGTACTGCACGTAACTTTATGTAAATATTAGGGATGCACAGATATGAAAACTTCAGCTGAAATCGATATCCAATATAATTATTGCTGATAACTGATAATTACTGATGTTACACAAACACACAAATTATTTATATACATATACCCACAAACACACTTGAGTCTTTTTATGAAACCATAAATAAACAACCAGACTGCTGACATGCCTCCGTACTTCAGTTAATCCTGGCTGTGCAGCATCACTAACACTATCATGATCAAACAGATGCTGCTTCACCAAACATTCCCCCAAAACAGAAACACAAAGCTAAAAAGTGGCAAATCAATAATAATGTTAATATCGGCCCAGTTTTCTTTATCGGATTGATACCAGTGTTAATGCCAATATATCATGCATCCCTGCTAAATGTTTGAATATTTCTTAATGTTAATGGAGACATTTACATTCGTGGTGTTCTATATTCTTTAAATTACATAAAACTTAAACAAAAGCATTATGTTTTAGATGTTTTTAAGCACTTTAACATTTATGAAAAGTTCAACGCTTTGATAAAGTTAAATAGATAATGTAGGATAAATTAAATGAGCATGTGATTGCCGGTTCAACTCCCCACAAAGACAAAAATGTAGGTGGAGAATTCTCCTTTGCACCACTCTGGCCTTAAATCTAGGTACTTAACCCCCCCCAGCTGCCTTAACTGGCAGCCTGTTGCTCAACATGCGTGGACTGGGAAAAATACAGAGACATAATTTCCCTATTGAGGGACAATAAAAGTTATTCAACTTTCCTTTTCTTTTCTTTTTAATTACGCTGTAAATCTTGTTTTCTTTCACAATCATCAGGAAGTCAGACCTTTCACCTACACTGATACCAAACCCTGGTGCATAAATGATGTCATCGTTACCTTTTAAAGCTACCAAACATCTGGGCGTGACCCAGGAACTTGCCGAAGTCGATGTGAAACATGTGACCAGTGGAGCGCAGCATGATGTTGTCATTATGGCGATCACAGATGCCAAGCACGTAGGTTGCAACGCAGCAGCCGGCGCAGGAGTAGATGAAGTTCTCTGATGCCTGCGAAGATAAAGGATGAATAAAGGTTTCTTCTGAACACTCTCAGCCATAAAATCACCTTTATAAGTCATTGAAATGACATAAAACCAACAGCTGCTTACACATTCAAAATTGCACAGACAGAAACAGTTAACCTTTTAAGACAGCATTCTCCACCAGTTCTAAGAATCACTCTGTTATGAGAATTCAACTACACTCTCAGAACTTAAGATTTCTGAGGAAATTATTTACCATGGGATCTTCTATTTTTAGAACAAATATCTTTTCCGTGCGAAAAGTGAATGACAAACACACAATAAGATGAGAATACTCAGTGACTTTAGTTTGATCTAACAATTGGATGTGTGTGAGTGGAGGACTCCTAGAAAAAGGAAAGTCTCAAAAGGCCATTATTTAGTACGAAAATCAGATTATTTTTGCTTTTTGACAACAAAAACAGAAATTTTTGTGTGGGCAGTATTGAAGCAGTGTTTATGAAAACAACATGAGAATCAAATAGATCTAAGTTGTATTATTTATTCTCAAATCTAACAAAACTTTACTTTCTCACCAATCTCTGAGCTGACTTTGCATGTTGTTACCTTCCTGAAATAATCGAACCATAATAATTATTGATTATAAATTTAAATGCATTTTTTGATAAATTAATCACATAAAAAGAGGTTATAAAAATTAGTGTTATGTTCATAAACAATTAGTACAAAAAAAAGAAATCATCACTGAACAATGATAATATTAATATGCACATTGATGCATTATATCATTTATAAGAATTAAATAAAATTTTGACTGTCTGCAGTAAATGTTTAGGTTTAGAAGTTATGCATTTGGCTTCAGTGTTTCTGCATTCCCACTCAGAATTACATAAAAATTCATTTAAAAGACTGACAGAAGAATAGTATGGATACATAATCTACAATCCTTTGACAATTCTGAGTTTGTGTTTTAAGTCTAAGTACAAAACTAAACTTTGTGCGTACCTTCTCATATTCATCCTCAGCAGGGTTGTATTTGCGGAGCCATTCTGCCAGAGGTTTGTCTTTAAAAGATCCAGTTACACCATATTCCACCTGAATCTTTCTCAGGGTGTCAGAGGACGGCACCAGCTCCACCATACCTAAACAAGACATTTTTATCAACACACACGGTGAGTCAAAAAATATAATCCTCCAACTCTTTATAGTGGGGCTGTGCTAGGTTTCTGCAAACAAAAGCAAGAAAATTAAGATACTATGTTTGTTCTTACATTAAAAATGGGCTCCAGTTACCTTTATCCTTGTCAGTGGAGATGCATTTAAAGTTGACCATACGGAGGTCCAGACCCTCCTGCAGCCAGATGCGATCCATGATGCGAATCATCTGAAGAGCCAACATGTCCTGCCTCAGATCTTCTCCCACCTGGAAGAAAAACAGACAAATTTAAAAGACAGAAAACACAAGAGTGGAACTAATTACTGGCTTTAAATTCATCCACCAGGGGGAGCCGTGTGCAGACGAAACTGATGACATCTCCTGGGTTTAGATTGATGGAGTGTGTTTGTGTTCGATGCACAAGAACTGCAAGTGCAAGAAGTTCTTAGTAGTTTTCCATCACCTTAAACATGACATTGATCTCCTCTCCCAGAGGGTCTGCGTTGATCAGGGCCAGTTTGAGCGGAACTGCGTTGGAGCTGAAAAAGGAGCAGGCCTACAAAAACACAAGCAAGGTTATTTTTACACTGCGCATATCTTCCTGTAAAAAAACACTTGTAGTTTTGCTTTTTGTTCCCTTTATTTTTATAATCAATTATGTATTGAAGTCAGAAAACATAATCATTTAGTATTTTTGTAACTTCCCTCTAAATGGAATCTTTCAGATCAGATACTGTCTGATAAACTCACACTGATGTGGCTGTATGAAAGTAAAACTGGGATGACATTGTTCTCTAATAGAGTTACAAAAAACACATCTGTAAAGCACAGAGAGTTCTATGTTTAATTACTAATTAAAATGCAACAGTGTTCTAAATGCCTGCAGGTCGATGAGCCACAAAGAAACTAAAATATTACCTAGAGACTAATAAATGTTTTCTGTTACCTCCTATTATTCCTCTTGAGCCAAGTAATAATAGCCAAAGATGCTATAAAGATACTATATACAAATCTCAATAAAGACTTGATTCAGCTAGATCAACAGTTCTTTTGTGTTTTTATATTGACAGTTAATGGGAAGAATTAAGAACAGTCAGACTTTTGTAAAATGTTTCTAGTGAGGTGACAGTTATATTAACCTGAGCTCAATGATAAACAATAATTAAAAAAGGGGGGTATTAGGTGTTTTCCAGGCACATAGTTTAATTCAATACAACAAACAAGTAACTTATTATCTTCAGTTGTTATAAAATAGCTGTATATAGCAAAAATAGCACCATAGCATCTAAGTATCTTGAAATTGGCCACTGTCTCTTTAAGAACCTCCAACCATTTCAGACACTCCCACTTCAGCACATCTAAACAACATATTTTGTCGTTTACAACCTTTGGTAGGAATTTGCATTTTGTTGTAAAAAAACAAAAAGACAAAAAAACGAGGAGTTCGGCTGCAGACTGAGCTCCAGGGAAGGGCTTTGTGTAGGCGGAGCTTTGTACCACCAAGCGTTTAGGCAGCTCCACAGGATATTCAAAGATATCTCAAACATGCATGAACGAGTCAAAGCAACACTCTGGGTATGTTTTGATGGGGGAATATTATAACATGATAAAAATCTCAAAATAGTCGATTTTGCACAATACCCCTCCCCCCTTTAAAAGCTGCATTTTTTCTCTCATCATTATAACCTACCTTGATGTTAAGCTCTTTAGCTACCAGGCCGGGGCTAAGAGGCAGTCGGCAGCTGTTTCTGTGGAAAAAGTTCTGAACATTTTCAAGACCCTCTTGAAGTGCAACCTAAATGCAAACAAACACAAACAAAATAATTGCACACAGAAACAACAGCAACAACTGTGCAACAGAGTGGCACAAAAAAACAACCACAGACTGACCTGACGTGCTGATCCCCCGGCCTGCCGGACCCTCTCGGCTACAACTCCCAGCAGATTGACGAGCTGGGTCTGTTTGTCCAGCTCCGCCCTCAGCTTGTTTCCACACAGACACAGCAGGGCTCCCAGCACCTGCTCATAGCGCCGACCCCAGGCCGGATCCTGCACAGCGTCCTTCAGCAGCCTGCAGCCGTCACACACATCAGAACTACATCCTTCTGGCTAAATTACACTGAATCTAATCAGAATTAAAAACATGTTCATTGTTATGTCAGACTTTACAACAAATCCTAGTTTGTTTTATGAATTTGTTTAATCAGGCAAGTTTTATGAGACAGAAAATCCACAGAGAATAGGCTACACTGTGGTTGGAATACATCAAACATAAACTCAAAGATCTGATACGACATGCACAAGTACCACGTTTACAAGTTGCCTCAAGTCTAATTGGATTGATAAATATTGTGTCTCAGCTTTAAAAGCTCTGAAAACATCTGCTGTGTTAAACTACAGAGTATTTATGTGTTTAACAGCTAATGACTTCCTTATTCTTTAACCATGCTTGTCAAAATATTGTAAACACCTGTCAATTAGATTGAAGTTGTTTTTTTAAAGTGAGATTTGATGGAGTACTTCTGCACAGTCAGTAGCTTACCTGCAGGAGATGGCAGTCAGACAGATCTCAGTTTGAAGAATCAAAGATAAATGAGGGAATCAAGCTAACAGCTCTTGGGCATAAGGGGACAGAAGAAAACATTTCTAGCAGCACTTTATTACATCTGTTTCTCATCACTTTTGCACCTGCTAGTTGTTTCTTTTGTAGTGACCAGCTCTCGTGCACACAATTGTGAAGAAACATTCATGACATTCGGGTGAAACGTCAAATATTTCATTATTATTTGATTCTCTGACAACAATGAGCTTTGAGTTGTTTGGGTGCTAAAACTCCCTCCTCTTTAGTCCCTGCTCTGAGTGACTGACAGCTCTGTTGTTTCTTCTTCAGCCTGGGATCAAGCTGACTGCTTTCTAAAGCAGGGATGATACTGACTGCATTAAACATCATAATCTCCTTTGGCACATTTTATCCCATTGGTGTCTCATCACTGTTGCAGACTCACCAGTACAGGTGGTGGGTTATGTTAATGTTGCCTTGAGCTCTGGACAGAAGGAACATAATGAGTGCGTTCTTTAGGTGACACTCAAACTTCAGTGCCTGAAGTGGATGGAAGAAAGTGAACTGACGTTAGGAAAATTGTGGTAAAACAACAGTGTTAAAGCTGGTTAATTCAGAAGTGGGTTATTTGATATGTTAGTTGTACCTGGACAAGCTGAGGCAGGTAGTCAGCCAGCTCGTCATCGCTGCTCTTTTCAATCCAACTCACAGCCACGCTTCTCACTTCAGTATCTGCAAACCTGCATAAATACACATCACCACATGCAGAATACACTTAATGTCACGCTGACATTTTACACTACACTTTAGATGAGTCTATTAAAAATAAGCACACATTTTATACACTTCCCAGTACTTGTGTTAAAGACTTCCTGTGCAGTTACACAGAGTATATCGTTTATGTAGAAGGACTGAGAACAGTGCGTACTTTGAGTCAAGCAGCTCCAGTGCAGTGACTAAGGGCAGGGTGGGCCAGTGGTGCAGCAGGGAGTGAATGTGAGCCATGCTGGCCCAGTCCCAGCTGGGCGCACTGGCTAAAACTTTGGGAAGGCTGCTGGGGTGGTCCCGCCGACAGTGGAGTCGATGGTCCCATAGGAGCTGGTGATCGGACCGCTTCAGGCTGGAGGAGGCGGGAAAAATAAAACAAGATATGCATTGATTATAAGAAAAAATAAAAAGATATTTTAAATTAATCTATGTTAAGCCTGACTTAAGAGGACTGATTTAATATCTGGTCCTTAAAGATAACTCTTTAGTTTTAATATTGTTAAAACAACTTAAAGACTTTTTTAGTTTACAATATGAAATATTTTACCTTTACAAAAAAATTACAGGAGAGCTTAGATATCATCTAAAAACATTGATCTGACATGTTATATAATCATATTATGGGCAACTAGACTAATAAGTAAGTAAGCACTGAAAAAGTCTAAAATCAGTGCAAACATTTGAAAACTCATTTAGGTCTCCTATCCAACATGTGGGGTCTTCTAGTGAGGCAGGACACTCCTGTTTTCTAGGCTGAATTAACCACATAGAACTGCTTCTACCTGTAAGTTGAGTTTTACAGGAGTTGAGATGAATGGACAGAAGAAAAAAAACAGCGCAGAGAGAGAGAGAGAGAGAGAGAGAGAGAGAGAGAGAGAGAGAGAGAGAGAGAGAGAGAGAGAGCCCTGTGCTGCAGAGCCAGCTGAGTCTTCTGGATGTTGGCAGTGTGGAGAGGAGATTTGGCTGGCAGCAATCCTTAGAGAGTATTTAGTTGGGTTTAAAGCAGCTGGACAAAAACAGACTCTGGAGCAGACGAGCTACAGGTGTTTATGGGAAACTGTGACTAAGTCCATAGTATAATTGAAATGTTCTTTGTAATCCTAAGGATTTGTGGTCTATGGAAAGGAAAAATGCAGTTTGCAGGTACATTTAGCTAGTGATGCTGGTACAAACTGGTCCAACTGAGATATAAATTATAGAATTTGTACGGTCATACTGTCAAACACTTGCTTCCATTGATATTTTTGCTTTCCACACCAACACAACACATCTGTTTTGTAAATCAGGTTAAGAGTCGTAACTTTTAGTGCCATTAACTGCATTTCAATCTGATGTCTTTCCTGCTAACAGCATTTTCAAGATAAATCTTTACAAGTGATGAGATGAAAACAGAAGGATGGCAAATTAATTTGATCAAACTGGTTTTTATGTTACTGTCATTTACAGCCTTTAAAAACACAGGATGACTTTCCTACCCAAAATTAGAGGCTCGGCTGCAGATTTTCTCCAGCTTTCGTCTGAGGTCTGGGTCCAGCTCCTCCAGTGTGTGGGGCTCAGGACTGGGGGCTTTCTTGGGTCCAACATACAAAACATCCAATGCTGTGTTGGGAAAGTCCACCTGTTGGTAACAAAGACACCACAATTCTTTAAAAAGCAAAAAAAACCTGGACAGTACTGAAAAATGATGTAATAGTGTTGCCGCAAAACAATCTCGAGTCGACGCTACAAAAACAACACAAACTCATTTAACTTGTTTATGTAACTCATATGTTCTCAATCACAAAGCTCAAACAGATAAAAAAATGTTTTTGTCTTCAAACATGTATTATTCTGACACAGTGATGAGCTTCTAGCACAACTGATCATTCTAACATGTTAAACAGCATTTTGTTGCACATACTAAACCATCTGACTAACCTGCAGTATGATTCTTTCTGTAGGTAATCTCCTGCGGCTGCTTGGAGGAGCAGCAGCAGCAGCTGCTCCCAGAGGAGATGTCCACAAACACAGCAGCCTGGTGCCTCCTGCGAGAACTCTAGAAAACACAGTCAGCAGGTCACAATAACACAAAAACAACCAGAGCAAGAAATACAAATATTCTAACCATTAAACTAGTGCGTTGACGTTCCATTGAGCTTATAAATCTCAAAGATATGATCAGATTGTTAAATTAAAACAAGTCAAAGCGACAAGTCAAGCAGAGCCTCATTAAACTGTTCTGATCTCCTCACCGTCTGAAGTCAAACAGGGGCATAGAGACCTTGCCCAGCAACTCTGGAGCTTTCCTCTGTTTGTTGGAATCTGGTGAGCCGTTGGCATTCTGGTTCAGCACTCCGAACAAAGTCAGGCTCAGGACGGACTCCAGCGGGAGCACGGCTACTGCGATGGGGAAAATAATCCTTGGAGAGAGAAGGATGATGTCAGCAGAGTTAAGAGAGAGTGATAACAGCAGACTTTAAAACTTTGAGGAAATGTTAAAAATAATGGATGTGAAAATCAAAAAGCAGGACTTACAGTTCATCCCATTTGATGTGGTAGAAGAAGTTCTTGTATGTTCCCACTCGCTTCGAATGAACTGGTTTAAACAGGTTCTTTCCATTGTGGGTGAGAGAACACATCAGGAAGTACTTCTCATAACTGAAACAACACAACAAACAATACCAATGTGAATTTTTTTGTCTACAATTAATTACCATCAAATGTACTATTTGAATTGGCAACAGGATCTGATCAAGTTTTATCTATAAGATCATTGATGATTAGGGTGACCAGATGTCCAGAACTGCACGTTGCAACAAAGTCCCGTATTTGACTGAGTAAAATTACGAAAAGCCAAAAAAGGTTTTTAAAAAAAAATTCGACAAACGTTATTTAGTGGCTGCAATTTGCAATGATTGGATAATGCCTCCTTATTGCTGTCTCTCTGCCTCTTTTGTAGGAAAGAAGAGTGGAAAGCATGAAAGAAGGGACGCAGCATCAGCTGTCAATCACAACGCACAGCTGCATATTGCTGTCCTGCGCGCTGATGTCACGGTGCTAAAAATATAAATATATACAAACAGGGCAAGGAAATGAATTGGATTTATTCAAAATGTAATAATAAAAAACATGTAAAAACTTAAAAATCTGAATTTAAAAAAGTAGGCCTACATTTTTATTCTTAAAATCCTTAAAAACACATTGTTGTGCACTAACAGCCAATAATTAGGAGAATAATTAATGTAACGTGAGATCTAAAATATATGAAGAGCTATGACATCATAGCATTAGTGATGTGTCCCACATTGTCCCTCGTAAGCATCTTTTTTGTCCCACATTCAGTTGTTCAGGATCTGGTCACCCTTGTGATGATTTGTAGCTGTTTGCAGGTACTAAAATAGTTAAATGATGTTTGTTTCCACCATCCATAAAACCATAGACAGATGTGAATGGCAACAAATAGTTGTTAATACAAAACATGAGAATGATTAAAAAAAAAAAACATGAAAAGAAGGTTTTTGCCCAACATATGTTTGGTTTTTCTATTAGGAGCTAAAAGTTTAGCTCAGATGCAACTCAGGGAGTTAGTTATGCAAGATGGTTGTTTTGGTCTGCCCACACAGAACTAAAATGTGGTCTAACTAGAGAAAATGTAAGATTAAAAAATCCCTCATGCAGGCAGAATAAAAACTGGCATCTATATTCACACAATTTAAGAGATTCAAAATTTAAACCCTCATTTCAGGATATTACACAAGTTTAAACATCACAACCAGTGAAAAAAACATTTGTGACTGAGCCTTTGTAACAACTCTAAACACTTTTTTATCAATAAACAGATGACGAGTGCCAAAGACACTCTAGTAAATTATGTTCACTAATCCTGGACTGAGAAGAAAATGTTTTGGATGAGTTGTGTAATTCCTGATGTTATACACAAAAAAACACCCCCAAAAGAATTCTCTGATCCAGTTATTTGTTTTGTTCGCTAAATCTAAAAATAACATTGCCTTTAATTGATGGCAGATCCGTGCATGTGAGCAGAGAGTACAAACACCAGCACATCGGATCCACGTTTTACACTACGACAGGCTCCGGCCGCTGCTCCGTGCCATCTGTGCTGGCAGGCCCCACCGCTATTTCTGCTGTCTCACATGCTGGCAATGTGATGAGGCAACAGATGGCTAACACATGAGCCACAACAATGCTAAACATTCAGACCTCAATAAGGCAGCGTTATTGTAACACCACAACAAATACGTATTGCTTCTCATCGGAGTAGGAAATGACTGAACTCACTCCGTCTTTCTGGCCTTGGGCTGTGAAGAGCTAAATATTTTATTTTTTTAAGTGAGCCATCTTTGGAATGGCTTGTCACTGCTGCAATATTTAATCCTGGCTTAAAATAGCGGCAGGAAGAGGCAGTGCCAGGGGTAAATAGGCCTGTTTTTAAGCACTTAGTCTTTTTGTGATGGCTTCAAAGACTGACCAGAAAATTGCCCTAATCTTTCACGGTCATTTCTAAATGGATTTGGAGGAAAAAAAGAGACCACTTTAGAAACCGTTTTGATATCCCAACCACACCTGCAGTGCCTACATTCTATTTATTTCACCCAGTGTAGTTTTAATTACTCAATAATGTCTCTATCAAGATCTCTATTGGGCTTTATCATGATTTTGATAGAACTCTAGAAATCCACAGCAATTCAATTAAAAAATAATAACAGGCAAATAAAACTTTCATTCAGCGTTAGAATTTCCAAACATATGCACGATTCTTGTCACTTATCTTGGTCACTGATGGGTAACAGAGCTGTGAACAGAAAATATGGCTCCGTTCTGCTCCACACACAGAGAGGAGATAACGTCTGAGTGAAACGAAACACTGCCGTGGAAAAATAAGACGTGTGGAGCCACACCAAAGCTGTTTGTTCATTAAAAGAAAACCAGACACGGTGCTACGATAGCACAGCTCAAGAGATCAAACTGTAATATTATAGCATGGCAGAAAGCTGAACTCGTTTGCATGATGAGATGGTATTTAATTAATTATTACACAAACTGTTGCTACTCACTTTGATGTTTCATTAAACCAATGATTTGTTTGCAAGGGGGTCTGTAAAGTGTCTCAAAACTGTAGAGGTTCTTAATTTCTTGTCTGAGTCGCAGGGGTCAGAATCTTGTCGCTTGAGCTTTGAACGTGTTAAATAATTTGTGCAACCAATTTCCTCTCAAAAATAGCTACAGACTTGTCGCTGACAGCTCAAATCTTTTTTTTATTTTGTTGTCTCAAGAGTGCTACAGTTATTTTTTTGATTCTTGTATAGCTGTCCTCTAACAGATGCGAGACATAATATCATCATTAAAAAAATGGAAATCCTTAATGTGGGGGTCGCAACGGAGATGAGTGCAACACAAACCAAAGTGGGCACAATGTAGTTGGAGGTGGGCAACAAAAATGGCCTAGAATACAATTTTGCAAGCCGTGCACAAAAAGTAAGCAGTGCTTTTCACAAACTGGTCACTCAGAATGTAGAGTTCAGCAAAGAGTTCAACGAGACAGCAATAAAAAAAACCCAACCTGTCCATTTTATCAGAACTTTGAGTCTTCAACAGCCCAGTGAGATTTTAACCTAATCTCTGACACTAAACCACGGTGCACGTTGACAGAGGTCTATAAAGTACTTGAAAAATATAACTAAGTAAAAGTAAAATTACATGAACAGAAAATGACTTTGGTAAAAATAAATTTCACTGATGAGAACACTGCTCAAGTAAAAGTTATAAAACTGTTCACAAAAATTGGGAAAGTAAAAGTAAAAGTATTTTTACACACTATAAGAAATAAACTGTTGAATTTACTGAACCAAACTGGGTCCACTAACTCAGGATGAGTAAATTGAGCAATATATGTATATTCTTTGCTCAATTTACTCAACTAGGCTTAGTGGAGCCAGTTGACATGATTTGCTGAGTAAATTCAACACTTCAATTTTTAGAGCAGAAACATCTTCTTTCATGATGAATTTGAACATATTTCATTTTGTAACGAGTAACGAATAACATTTTAAAGTGAAGTAAAACTATAATTTTTAGCTTTAAAATGTAACGAAATAAAAGTAAAAGTAGCTATTTAAAAAAATAATTGGTAAAATTACAAATCCTCAAAAACTCTAAGTACTGTAACAATGTAAATGTTCTTAGTTACTATAAACCTCTGGCCGTAGGCCGCCAGTGTAGGCTGCAAAAACGTCTGTGAAATGAGATGGTCTAGTCTACGGATAACATATGTTTGCGTGACCTCTTCGTTTTTCTGTTTTGTTTGCTTACGGCACAATGAATCTTGGGATATTGTCGGCTGCGTAGGATACTCGGACATAGCCTACGTTTTTGTGGTTTTCTCTGCCTTACGAGTAAAGGTGCCTATGAACTGGGATAGCCTACGGTGTGGAGCAGTGACGCAAGCAGCCGACAGATGTGTCCTACGTCAGCTGCAACCCCTTAATTGAGACACAACCACCATCTTACTGACTATATAATATATATAAAGTATAATAATGAACAACAGAGTAAATAAAAATAATGTTAAGACAATTTTAAATGGATGGACGAAGAGATGGGATAGATAGAAAAAAATAAAACATTGTAATTAACATTTACACACCAGTGTCTGCGCCCCAGCCTTTAAACTGTTGAGCAGTGTGTTAGCCTGAGGGTTTACCTGCTGACCCAGTTGCCTGGGATGCCGTGCAAAGCAAACAGCGTAAACTGAAGGTGGTCTGTGGTTCCAGAAGCTTCTTTGCAGCTCTTCCTTTCCACCTCTTCACTCTCTGCTGCAGCCTGGGGCAAAGGAGGTGAGCCGAAAGATACTGATGGGGGACAGAACGAGCGCAGGTAGAGCTTAGCCAGGTCGTAGACGGCCTTCGTCAACAAGGCGATGCTCTCCTCCACCGGACTGGAGCCACCTGTTGGGAGGCAGAGATCAGTGTGAGAGCTCGTAGACATATCAAAATAAGATTACACATTGGTAGCACAGACTAAATTTCATGAATGAACATAACTTACTAACTGATGGCTGACCAGGTGATGTGGACCCCAACTAGAAAGCAAAGCACATTCATCTTAAAAATGACCTTCACATATATTAACACCACCATCAATGACTTCGTAGCAGTACTAGTGAAAAACCCACCTTGGGTGAGTGTGTCCTGGGTAAGTTGACAGAGTGACAAAGTCTTTTGACAGCCTCTGTAACGGCCTGAGTCTCCACCTCGTCTAAAGCGAGGCACAGGTTCTTCACACACTGCACCACCCGGTCCACTGTCTTGTACTGAGTAGTCTAGAGACACAAACATAGAGCAGGTTATTGCTCAAAAACATCACCTTCAGTCTGCGAAACTTTACATGCAAAGTTTTTAGAAAGTGGGTTACAGTAAAACTTCATGTTTTCATCAAAGTTAAAGGGATATCTGAGATTGTTTAAAGAGTTATCTACAACAAGTTCAAGACCTTTTCATAGAACGCCACTTCAAAAAGGCTAGAATATCTCTTTAAAAATGGTGTGAGAGATGGTTTAGTTTAACTCCTCATTTCACTTTAAAGCCGCATTCAGGAACCCTCATTCTTAGCTTGTATGTTTCTTTTCACTTTAGCGCTGTGCAGAGATCACACGTACCTCATTTTGTAAGCAGATGTTGACTTGATTGTGATAGCCTTCCAAATAGTCGGCAAGGCCTTGTCTGCAAGAAAACAGATGCCATTTACACACACATCTTCATTACTTTCAAGACGTTACAGAGAGTTCACGTGAGAGAACAACTGGGTGTAGATTTTGAAGCATCAGTAGTCTGCCGACATGTGGACAGCTTTGAGCCCAGCTGGTGCTACTGCGCATATTTATAACGAAAGATTTAATATGAGTGAGAGTCTCAACATTGTAGTATTTTCACTTGGACCAAACAGTCTGCATATTCTCCTGAAAATCTCTGTGCTTATGTGTGAAAAATGGAGTTAATGTGCAAATAATCAAATCAGTACATTTATTTCAACAAAAGCTCTTCAGGACTAAAATAAAGTAACACCTCTCATTATTAACAAAAAACAAAAGAAAAAAAACTTCCCACCAGAAAAAAACCCTGATACCTTGTGACATTTTCTTTAAAAGGCCTCTCCACTTGGCCAAGATGCTTCTCCAAGTTTATTCGAGAGTTGTCATCTTCTTCCTAAAAGAAAACAAAAACCAATGATTTGTCAAACAAACATTTAGTCTGATTGATTTATCCATTATATCCACTCATTTGCTAGTAGAAGATTAAGTTGTCAATTTTCAGCAGGGACAAATATTTCTTATTATCTTAAGAAATAGGCAGATCTTTCTGGTAAATTTGACTTTTCTAATGTATCAGTCAAAGATCTCAGATTCGAACTTGTTGACATGACTTACGCTGCGTGCCAAGTCCCTCCTCATGGTTGAGTGAGAGAGTAATTGTAAAGTGATCTCATTCTCCCACTTCCGGCAGTTCTGGACGTACTCATGGCTGCCCAGGCTGTGTTTACTGTGGCACAGGGGAAGAATCAGACCCAAGGGTCACACAAATCAAGATTTGTCGGGAAGTTATTAACAGCAGGCACAAACACAGTGAACAGTAACTAGTCAGTGAGAATTACCCCTCTTATTGCTGTCATAGAAAATGTTTGGTCTCTATGGGACATATAAATAAACCTCTGTAGTCATGGACTGAACATCTGCCAGCATTGACTCAAACGCCACAGTTTTTAAATAATTATTTTTAAAACACAAAAAGATTGCAAAAAAAGATCCACAAAATAGAAGTGTTAATTAGAATTTTTACCAAACGTACATATATCCAAACTTGCTCATGACAGAGCTGTAATTAGTATAATTATTACTGCACCAACGATGCAGCTGGTAAAAACATCTGAACCAATAATTGGCTCTTTGTGTAATGTACTTGTAGAGCTAAACTACATGTTTAAATAGGATTAAAAGCAAAAATAAACTTAAATTAAACACATGCTTTTAGATTTGCTCATGTAATATGAGAATTATACATACTATGGGCAATAAAAGCTTAGCTCCTTTTATACTTGAAAGACAAAGTTCATTAAATGATAAAATATTCTATTTAACAGATCTAATAGTTGCAGATTAAATAGTAAACTTTAACTTTGCAGATTTAGGTTTCCTGGAGGCTTTAAGAGTTAGTAAGGATTACAGCAGTTCCTGTGTATCTGAGATTAGGGGTGGTGGAGGAGGTCAAAGGGAAATGTGCAAAAACACCCAGTCCTATTTGTACAAGACATAAGGAGGGCTGTCGAGATAAAAGTGACAGACTAAAACAGAGATTGAGAGGAAAGACAAGAATGTTACAAAACTGATTAATTCTCCATGGGGAGGAGGGATGTTTCTCAGAAGCTAATATTGTAGAAAGACTTACTTCTGCAGAACCTCCTCCCGACCGCAGACTTTGAGCAAATAAGTAGAGAAGTCCACCTTGTCCAGATCATCATGAACCCAACAGAGAGTCTGACTGATCAACAGCTCCACTGGAGAACTCACTGGAGGGGAGAGAAACATGTGGGTATAAAAACAACCATTGATGAGGGGAAAAAAAGAGGGACGAAGATAAAGAGATTATGAAGTGGTGAAAGTGGAAACCAAGGCCCCTTTTCTAGTAGTGTCACTTAACGCAGTGTCGGTTCGGTACGGTTCCAAGCCATTTCCATTAGGCCAGATTCATGGAACCAGCGTTTTTAGTACCTGCTTCATTGTGGTTCCAAGTGGTCCCAGTCGACACCAAAATGCGACATCAGAACACTGTTCATCACTGATTGGCTAGGGGGTGGAGCCACTGGTTGCATCTAAGCTGCCTTGACAACAACAACTCGAGGCGCCATTTTTTCAATTGTGACATTAGTTGTGTTTCCATCCAATTTTAATTAGAATTTTTAGCAATTTATAATACTATAATACTTTTTTTTCGAAAAACCCAAAAACCACCTCCACCAACCGCCCAAAACACACCTATTGGAACCGGACTGGAACGTCAATGGAAAAGCACCCAAACGTCAGTTCCAACACTGACCGTATCGACACTACACTAAGTGGCACTAGTAGAAAAGGGGCAGAATAGACCAGATTCCAAATCCAGTAGATGATATGAAGTGATGGGGTTAGAAAAATTTGACCATATATGAAACATCAAAACCTAAAGATCCCAAACACAATGCTTAGATCAAACGTAACATCTGGAGATGAGTTGTGTGTTTGTTTTGTATTAGAACAGTCAAAAAATTGATGAGTAGACTCTATTTGGTATAAAAAGTCAGGTCTGACAATGTTCAGCAAAATGTTGGAGCCAAAGCTCTGTTTTATGCTGTGGTTTGTTGGGGGACCACAATTGTAGCAAACTATAGCACCTATTAGGGGTGTAATGATACATCGTTCTATATTGATATATGGATTTAAATGGTTCCTGATTCAGTTATATAGAGGCAAAACAAAAAAATCTATTTATATCGTCATCATATGCTCAATGGGAATTGATATTATATGCCCATCTAACAGTCATTGTGTTAGATGAGCATATGATATCGCCTTATATCGAACGCAGACATGTGAATTGAATTGAATCAAAATCATATCGTGACAGACTTTATGATATCGAGAAATATCAAATCGTCCTCTAAACATATTGATGTAATATCGTATCGTGTATGCTTCAGCGGGTAAGATGGGAGACCTCACCAGTCTAAGCTTTATGGGAGAGTAGCAAAGAGAAACTCATTAAATCTCAACTAAGGTTGGCTGCTAAGACTACAGAGTTTTTGGCAAACTCTAATCAAGATATAATTTGAGTTTTTATCAACAAAAGAACAGTGAGATCGATAGATAGCTTGAGGACCGGTCATGGTCCAAAGAATCAGTTTGGGTGAGACTTGCTGAAACAATAAACATAAAGTGTTAAATTACAGTTGTTGAAAACTCAGCTGGACGTCTTATCAGAGTTCCCATCAAACCTCAAACCACTTATGTTTCATATTCAAAACAAACGTTATGAAATCAAAGGAATTGCAGCAGAGTGCTGTGTAATGATATAAACAGAGATGAAGGGGTCAGGACCATGAGTGTTTGTGTAACCACTTATTAATGATGTGTCCAGGAGAAGACTAGGTGGAGCGTGTAACCTAACACGTAGCAGATTACTCTGCCGTTTATCTGCTTTGTCAGAGTCTTTAATATACACAAACACAGACTCAAAGACAGAGACAGATACAAACACTTCTAGGTTACTTCCAGCAGAGACCACCTCTGACTCCAGCAACAACAGACCACCACCCTATAGAGGAATGGAGAGACTATTCTGACTGCTTAGATCAGTGCCAGCAGAACTCATGTGATACACGGGTGTTTTCTGACCAAATACCTAGAAAGGCTACGCCTAACTTTGTGAGCATTTTAAGGTGGTAAAGTGCAAAGTACAGCTATTCTGAAGACTTCCTCCAACTCGCTCAGTTATTTCACACACAGATGAGAAATGGCAGGGTCACACACACACGAACAAAAGTTTAAATAATCTATCTGACACAAACATACACATAACTAAAAAAAATCAAAAGAAAAGCTGGGTCCAAAACAAATCTATTGCAACTATTCAACAAGTGGAATCACTAACAGGTTCAGATCCACTCAGTCTCACGCAGCAGTCTGAGCGAGACCAGAAATCACTTGACACTTGTTAAATCTACAACCTTGTAAAGATGTGAAAAAGATGGCTACTTCTCCAGTCAGAGCTAATTAAAATTGCTGCCTATGTAGCAGCTTTCGCTGTCAAACAGAACCAGAGACTGATGGAGGCGAGAAACGGAAAACAAAAATAAAAAAACGATATAAATTTATAACAGAGTTAAAGAATGAAGAAGCTTAAGACAGAATTTCTGACTGTATGAAGATGATGATCATTTTGAAACTAGAAGTCTGAACTGAGTCTCTCACTCTTTGATAAGCTAGCTACAACCTTAAGAACTGGCTTGTACAAAATATATATATAAAGTACAACTCAACACAAACCATGCAACATCCCATGAGTTGCTATTCTAAAAAGAAGCTGTACAGAATCTGACACATTAAATCTAACTATATCTTTATCTTAGTTAAATCTTTGCATTTTATTAATCACAGACTTTTCGGAGGCTGTGTTTTTATCAGAGACAAGAGTGGACCTGCTGATCCAATATCCCAGCTGCTCGAGCCAAATCATGCAGCTCTATTGCTCTTTCATGCATCCAAATCTGTGTTTTTATCTCCACATTCACCAGATTCTGTCTTCATATATTTAACACTTTAGCTTCTGTCCTCAACCCCTCGTTTCTCTCTTCATTTTCCCTGCTAATGTTTTCTCAGCTCCTACACTTCTCCCACCCCTTTCCTTTCACTGTGCTCTCTTTTCTTTTCATTAATGCATTGCCCCCATCTCCTCCCAGCTCCCCCTTCTCAGCCACAGAATGCAAAGAATCCACACAACCAAGCCAGAGACAAATCAGCTGTATTCCATTCAGCTTCAAAATAGGAAACAATCTCAGGTCATGCCTAGCAGCTTCTTTAAACTGTGGTTTATTCATTAGCCTCTTCATCTGAACAAGCAACCCTGTTTGCTTCTGATATAAAGATTAATAAACAGGAGGTGGATGTAACTACTTCTTGCAACATCAATTAAAAATTACACAAATTCCCAATAGAGAAAAAAATGGTATGCCTTTGAGAAAACGAGATAAAGAGCAACAGAGGGCAGAACATAAAAAAAAAGATATAAAGAAAAGAAAAGGCAACAAATTATATTTCTGACTCAAACTCTGAGGAAAAATTTTAAAAAATCCAAAAACTTGGGTCAAAACAGAAAGAGAGGGAAAAAAAACTCTTGGGCAACAAATGTGGAAAAGGTGAAAGAAAACAGAAAGAAGAGGAAAAACAAAAACATGAAAGAAAAGCAGCATTTCTCTCTTCTGTCTTTTACTCCTATACAAGCAAGAACTGAGGCCCATTGTTTCTGAGAGCAGATTTGTGTCCTATCTGAGGAATCCAAACATCAACTATGTGGGTCAACACGCTGCTGACAACACAGGAAGGAAAAAGGAATCAAGGAAAAGGACAATGTGATGGGATAGAAGGAAATACAGCTCGAAAGTAACCCAGACTCTGAGAATAAAGCAGGAACAAGGTAACATAGGAAGCCTGGAAGTTTCATTTATAGGGGAAAGAAAGCAGTAAATATACTTTCTATAGTTTTGTTGTTAAACACATGTATTCAGAGAGAAGCCTGGGCCAGTACAACAGTGTATTTACACACACAGAGTGAGCGACTCGGCTAAAGTATGTGTAAATAATTCAACTTTGCATGAGGACAGTAAGATAAATTCTGACAGCAAAAATATTTTTTTAAATTCCTGACACAAAGACAGAATGAACTAATGCTGGGCTCCAGATAAACAGTAGTGAACGTGGTTACACTGGATGCCAGACAAAAAAAAAGAAAAAAAAAGGCCCTGAAGTGTATTTGGCCTCAAATATTTCAGTCCCTGTGGCTGCAGATCTGTTCAGAGGGGTCAGAAAAAAGAGTAGCAACCAAAACACGAAGTGAACAAACCTAAAAATATGGAATTGAAGGAACAAAAAAAACCTATTTCATTATTCCAAAAACTGTTTCTAAAATGAGAGGGTATAATTTTGTGGTAAACAAACTGCACTACTAAGATGAGGAGGGGGTAGTACCCAAGGTTGGTTTCCTTGCCCTACCTTTTTTTGTTATCCTTCATAGAAGGCGACCTTATGACCTTTTATAATCAAAGGTTTTAAAAGGTAAATATAAACTTTGACATTTGTAATGGAAATTTTCAATTCTTTTAAATATTTTAATAAGTCAATTATCTACAGCTGAGATATACTGTCATATAAACAACATTTGGATGATTTAGCACACTTTCACCCAATGGAACAGTTTAAAACATGGCTGACCTTTAATGTTTTAGATCATTTTGACACGATGCTTACCATCACAGGTGAAAGTTACAGGCTGCTGAGATTCAGAGATTTCGATTGAAACTTTGACAGAGTGGCTGTTGTCCCCTCCGCCGTCCCTCTGGGCGATGACGGGGCTGAGGACGAAGCCGGGGTTGGTCGTAATGTTATCATGAGGAAATTTGGAGCGCAGACTGCAGGAGGGAATAGAAAGAAAGTCAAAACTTTTTTTTTTGGATCAGTGAAAATAAATCAGAGGAGAAACAGCCTGTCAGTAATAAAAGTTAAGATGATTAGGATAAGAGTGAAAGTGTCCTCGGGTGCATTATGATTAATGTTAAATCATACATACAATTAAATTATTTGCATTATTTTGCATTTAGAGTCAGAGTTCATGTAGAATGGAAACGATGTGAAGCTTTTGTTGACCAATAAGTATGTGAGGCAGTCTGAGGATGACTATGCTCCAAATTAAAAGGATTTTTTGAAACAGTTTCACCATCGCTCCACCCAAACCAAATACTGGTATGAGATATTTTGGACTGCCACAAGAGATGAACGCAGCTGTAAAACATGCAGTTAAGTGTACGTTTGTTTGCAAGCATGAAACTACTCATGAGGAGAAAAAAAGCTCTATTTGCTTAAGTAAAAAAGATAGTTGTGCACACTTTTTATATCAACATTCATTTTAAAAAGGAAAGATTTGATATTTAAGCAGGAGTATAGCAGTCATTACATAATTTTCTAAGCAGCAGCTGAAGTTGCTGACAAACAGAAACAAAACTAATCAAATCAAATACCTTGCTGTGTCTTTACAGAAAGAAACAACCTCCAGGTTCTGAGCGTCCTGCTCCTCCAGAGCTGCATTTTTCACCAGACCTTTTTCTTTTCCCTTCTCCTGAAAGACAAAAAAACACAAACATGGTTAATCAACTAAAAACTGCTAATCCAGGTTTATAAACAAACCAGCATAGAAAGGACATAGTACAAAGAAAAGTGTCAATACACAGGTTTAATTTATCCAATAAAACCACCTGAAGTCATGGCACATGACTGTTTAAAAGAACTGACAATGGGGATAGCTTTATGAAAAGCTGTATGAATAAAGCTTTGACACAAAGATACCTATAACTCTTTTGTACCATTGTCTCTGTTAATGTGACAAAGCTTTAGTTTAACATTTGAGGTTTATTTATTTTAAATCAGCCGTTTGATTAAAAAGGTTGTTTTCATTTGTTCACAACCTTTAGTTGCCTTCACCATGTCTATAAGGCAGAAGAAATATTCTCGTCACATCCACGTTTTTGAAAATGATAAATATTTTAGGAGTTGAAAGAGCTTTAAATCCAACTCCTTCCTTCTATCTGTCCCATTTTCTTTCATGAATATATGTACATGCAAGAAAAAAAATTAAACTCTCAGACTGCTCCTATGGGAACGGCTAAGAGATTCTGGGAGGCTGGCCTGATGCCACAGTTACGCTCTGCTCTTTAACTACTGTGTAAGTGCCAGCTGCTGAGGAATGTGCTTCCTGTGGCACAGGAAATAAGAAGTGAAAGGGCCCCGCCTCTTCCTGCATTAGGCTGTCTGCTAAAGTGCTCAGTCATGGCTGGAAAATCCAAACCTGACATCACTCCCACCAAGGCCATGGGGGTAAAGGCAGATAGGAATAGGAGGAAAACGTTGAACAAAAAATGTTTGGAATGTCAAAGTAATAGTTTTACTCCACGTTTAAATGCTCAACTTTTTAGGTTCAAGAACAGCTTGAAACTGTTCATCCAGAAAAAAACTTAAACTTGATTTGATGAAGTATGTTAGGAGTCAGGCTGTCTTCATTTCTACTACACACACACACACACACACACACACACACACACACACACACACACACACACGCTGTATATTTACACACACAAAGTTGAGGGGTCATATTAAAGACAGGAGTTAATTTTGACTGATTTTTTGTAATGTTCGACCACAATAAGTTTCAAGATTTTCTCATCTATAACTGAAACATGGTGTCACAAAGGATAAATCCTCATCATTTCTCCCTCCTTTCTGCTGCATGTCGCAGAGAGCAAAGCATATAAACAACGGTAGTTGTATTTTTCACATGAAAGTTGGAAGAAGAAATTTTTTTTTCCCTTTCTTGTTTTCTGTAGAGATGAAAAGAAGATGTGGACGTTCCCTTCCCTCCAAGTCCATCTTGCTAATTTAACAAACTTCTGTTCTGGGAGCGCTGCAGATCAGCTTCAGCACCATGCAGAAGTTTGCAGGTATGGCAGGCTGTTTTTACATTTAATTGGCTTCACCACAATTAAATTCCAGATATCTGAAATTGGTTTATAGACAGTTATTTAGGTAAGAGATACACAAGATTCAACTAATGCTACAAATTGCAGACTTTTTCATGTTCTATTTATTTTTAAAAATCTACTAGTAATGTTTCTGCCGTCTATCATCTTTGTGTGTTCAAAGGTTCGCCCTCACAATACCAATACTTAGGTAAACAGTGAACTACAAAAATCCCATTTCCTTTTACTTTACATTGTTTGTTAAAATGTCACAAGCTAGTTAAAAGGAACAAAAACCAACAGGATTCACCAGAATCAAGAAAAGAACAAAAGACTTCCGGCTTATCTGACATTTTACACCTACGCAAATCATAAAGCAGAGAACACCTGTTGGAAGCAGTGAGCTGTGTGATTTCTGTCTCACAAATGTGGCGTTAGCATTCACAACAAACAAAAATAAATCTGAATTTCAAAGAAAGGTCAAAATGAAGATAATTTCAGCTACAGATGAATAACGAAGAAATGAAAATGAAGAACAGCGTATCAGTAATCTGTTTGGTGTCTGGGTGGCTTTGGTGTTTAACTAATTGTCACAGTAAGACACATTCATGGCATTTACACACAGCAGGCATGACAGGCTCACTTTTCCTTCACACAATCAATCCCGTCAGCTGCAGAGTGAGAACTGTGGGTGTCTGAAGTCATGGGAACGGCTTCATTAGATTCACGTCAACTGATCTGTCCTCCCTCCCTTTGCTCTGCACGTCCTGAGAAGTGTCACAATGCTGGACTGTAATACCAGGAACACACTGTGCAACGTAAAGGAAGATGAGACAATTCTGAGTAATTTCAATAGACAGGAAGCCTTTTGTAACCACTGAGTTTGTAATAAATCTGACCTATTCATTCAGGTTTCATCAGCTGAACTGAAATCTTAAGGTCAGTCGTGGGCTGAGGTTAGTTTCTTCCTGTACTCGGTGAACACAGTAAATTATTTCTATAACTGTAAAGAAAATACAATGTCAGTTTAATTTTCTGAGTTGTAGAAAATCATTTGTCTTCCATTGTTCCGACTGTAATAACCCCTACATGTTCTCAATCTCAGAAAATTACAAAAAAAAATCTTTTAAAAACCAACTTTCACCAATGAAGTGAAAATCTTCCTTATGATGAATTACTTTGTTGCATTTCTAGACAAAGAGGAAACTGGACCATGTCAGAAGTGTTTTCCACATCTTTTTGAACCTGCCAAGACCTCCGATAACTCTTCCAACTGACGTCTTTATTGGCAAGATTCACACTGGAAAGTAAGGCTTCTTTAATTTTTGTCCAGAGGGTGTTTTACATCACTTATCTGGCAACATTCTGCTCCACAGGCGAGAGATAATCAATTATGAACATCTGACTCCTGCTTCTACATAGTGACATGAATGTTAAACTATTCATGGTATTTTTCTGTGTCAACTCAGTCTTTTGGGTGAATGAGGCAGACTCTTGTGTAACTCTTTAGAGGATCTGACAACAATATAGAAAACTGTCTATCAATCATTGTTCCATTAAAATGGCATCTGCATAGAATGTACTTTAACCTTACATAGGTGCTTAAAAATACTATTTTTAATTATTTACTTTCCATAATGTCATTCTTTTAGACCCATCACAGCCTTAAAAAATACTAAAGTTTAATAAAAAAAATTAACTTTGGGGCCATTTTTAAAACTCTTCGGGGGCTTTATTTTGAAAAAACAACAAAAAAAAAACACTTCACAAATCTTGAAAAAATAAGTAAATAAAATTACACAAAAATATTTTCTGATGATAAAAATACATAAATGAATTAAAAAATATATATAGAAAAACTAATAATAAAGCATTTTTCTTTATTAGTATGCCAAAGGACTTTTTTTTATTCAGTCTAGAGCTTTGTGAAGACCCTTCAGCACCCTGGACACTCTAGATCCAGTAGCCCAGGGGTTCTCAAGCAATTTGGGTCTGGAGACCCCTTACAAGGGCGAAAAAATTTCAGGGACCCCCTCATAAACCACAGACTGTTTTGAAAGATAATTTATTGTCATTTCAACCCCTAAATGCCATGGGAGTATATATTTTTTTATTAAGTTTATTATGTTTGTTTTATTAGTTCATTGTTCTTCATGGATTTTTAAAAATAAAAACCAAATGAACAATTTAGTGCCATTTTTTGAGAACCCCCAAGATACCTCTTGCGGCCCTCAGTTTGAGAACTTCTGCAGTAGCCCAAAATGATGCCTTGTTTTCATTCAAATATCAACACGGTGCTCAGAAGTCGAACATGGAAAGATTTTACCCCCATCAGTTTTTTTCAATAATTTAAAAAATAGTCTTAAACTCTACTTGTGCACAACACCAGATTGCATTTTTTATTTTTATTTTTTTGCATCTACTGTTTAAAAGCCACCAGCAGTGTTGTTCTGAGCTGTGGTGAGTCCGATTCTGCATCCTGCATGCATGTGGGACTGCTTACAACATGGAAGTGTGTTTCTGCTCTTTACATCTAAGCTATCTATGTACATGCTGCTTCATCTGGAAGCTGGTGGTAATTCCACGCCATGTCTTCATATTGAGTTACTGTAGACAGCTACAGTCTGACAGCATCACTCAGCTGTTTGAACAGTGATGATCTGCTCAAATACTTACTCTCAGTCTTCTATTGGTATAACTATTGTTAACTATTAACAACTCTAAGTATTTTATAATTGTTTTATAGCTGATAGTTATTTCAGTGTCAAAAGTTAGGAGTCAGGACCAATGAAGCATGGAACCAGTGAAACAAAGATAAGTTATAGCCATTATTTTGTTTGTTATGGTCCTTAAGCTGTGGTAGCCATCTTACATTAGGATGGCTAGAAAATATCATCCCCGTAGATGTACATTTGATTACTTTCTAAGAGTTTCATCAAGTTCTGTCCTCTGGTTCATAAAATATTTAGCTAATAAGAAAAAAAAACATGGACAAAAACACTTTTGGCAGCAGGCAATAAAAATACCTCCTATTCCCAAATCACTACAAGGTAAAAACAGCATTGTAGCCAAGAGTTCATTTTGCATTACACATTTATAGAGGAAGTGCTGAGAGATGCTTTTACAGAAAATATACTGACAGGACATCAACTTTAATGAGTTCTCCATACACAACAACTCATATCAGCTAAAAGATTTTTGCTGCATACTCGACCAAAATTTTCCCAACACTGTTCAGACAAAGCCCTGTCGACAAGAAAAGTGCCTGTGTGTGACGCTCTGAAGTTTATATCCGAGGAACCAACTGCTCTGAAAGCACAACCACTTCTTCTTTCAAAAAGGAAGTGACTTAGTTATCGAACTCACACATCCTGTGATAAACTGAAATCCATGACCTACTAAAATATGCTTCAATCTGAGCACAAAAATATAGTGGAAAATAATACACTGAAGCCAACCACTGACACAATGCTCCTTAGACAAAATGTACGAGACGGTGGACTGTTTGGCCAAGTGAATCACACATATCAAGAACCAGCATCACATCCCTGCACAGCTGCAACATCTGCCCAAAGAAACAAGCTCAGTGAGCGTCGAGTATTGTGAAGTGATTCACACGTGTGCAGGGGTTATAATTAGATGATGATGATAAAAGAAAAGTATGCGGAGGTGAAGTGGAGTGGAGGTGTGAGACATGAAAAAGATTCACCCAATACCTTAAAGTCTGTGGGGGAAGAGAAGATCTGATGGAGTAATATGGTAAAAAGAAAAAAAAAAAAAAACTACTGTGCCTGCAGACACACTGCAAGTTTCAGTTTGTTTCACTCCCTCCCTCTATCTCATTCTCACACACACCATTTTGAAAACAAGGGTACGCTGAGATTAAAAAGGCCACCTCAGATAAAAATCAGCCTGCTGGTCATTTTAAAGGAACAGTGCAAGAACAAACAGGAACACGCTCCACTTGCATCACAGGGTGTCACCTGACAGCACTCCTCACAATCTCACCTCACCTAACTGCACTCTAAACTGGTTATATGTTTACTTTAATGAAAATTGGAAGCAATTATTCTTTTGTATTAGTGTTGATTTGACACCACATAAATGAAACAAAATTCATAGTTCGGTTCAAAGAACACGTGTGTGAAATAACTAAAGTAGAACAACCCTGTTCAGTAGATTGTGAGTAATATGAACCTTTCTCGTCTTAAACCAGACATGGGGATGTGCGGTAAGGAAGCAGGAACTTTCAGGGCTGCTCTGCAAACAGTGAGAGTGAGGTTTAAACAGGCGTTGACTGGTTCTTCAGTTGAGCAGTGAGGCGTGATGGCTGCACCAAAGTAGTTGTTTGACTACAGATCACCACCAACTCATAGTTTTGCTTCCAAATGAAAAGAGGTGGGGATTACCGATCAAGAAATACACCTAACAGTTAATTAAAAAAAAGAGAGTCAAGTGAATTAAAAAAGCAGAGAGGAAAAGGCAGAATCAAGTAGAAAAAGATGGCAATTTCACACGACACAGAGAGACAAATGTTAAAACAAAAAAAGAATGTTGAAAACTAGGTGAGTGTGAGAGGGTTGGAAGGCTTTACCAATTAAATATAATAAAATCTCCCTGTTTTAAAACCATATCTGTCAGTAAAGTTTCACTCAACATCTAGGCTCAGATAGTTAAAGCTAACACTCAACCATCCAAACATTAAACACAAAATCAATAGTTTATTGAATAGGAAAACACTCATGGGATACATTATTCCAGCAAAATGTCATAGGGAAAAATATAATTGTCTTTGGGAATTTGGGGTGATTTGTGTCTTTTTCTGGTACAAACAGAAATCAGAGGTAAATAGAAGTGATTTCTGATGTAATGCTGATAGTGTTATATAGTATTTTGAGAAAGTACAAAGTACAAAGCTTGTCCAATCATCAGTTTCTACTTACCAATTTGTAACCAGAATGTAGTTCTTGTAAGTATTAAATATTACTGCTCTGATGTTAAAACTTGAGACGTCTGAGGTTTGACTCAATTTGGTACAATTACCCAACACCAGACGGTACTTTTTAAAGCAATGAAGTCCCACTTATTTACAGAATGATAAAGTGTTTGTATCAATAGCCGTGTTTCCATTAACATTTTTTATGCACATTTTGAAGTTTTTGGATTTTCTGAGAAAGCGTTCATGTACAAAAGGGGAGCTGGAAACACATTTGCTGACAAAGTTCTGACGTGGCGAACATTTACCTCATATGATTAATCAGCTGTTTCTGCTGTTAGCGTCTTCCCAGATATTCCCGTATGTATTCAGATTTAAGTAAAATCTTGATATTACTTATAAGTGAATAAACCAATGTAGAGTTTAGAAAAACAACAACAAAAAAAAAGCACAATTGTTTTTGTTTTCCAAGAATGGTAAATAAACTTAATGGATCACAAAGTTTCACCCTTTTTAAAATATAGGTCACGTTAAAAAAAGTTTGGGAAAAACTGGTTTAGGCTGCAGTGTGATAAAAATTATGATGATATTAATGAAATATCGATTTAAATCTCAACAAAGTTTACTCTTAAAACTGAGGAAGATGACTAAGCTCCTAGATTGTATGGCATGGAATTAGTGATAAAAATCCAATTTTATTAGCAATATTTAGGAGAAATAAGACAAACTGCCATATTTTTGCATGGGTCTGGTGTCAAAATTTGCTTATTGGGAAAATTATGCAAACAAGAGGAGACTTATTTGCCTGCGTCAGGTGATGGAGTCCCAATTGCTAAAAGTGTGACATGCCACAGATAAAATCTTCAGTGAAATTGGAGATTTTTCCCCTCTAAGCCTGCATGAGTGGAGTTGACATGGTAACTCAGAGGGCTATTCAGTTGCTGCTGCAGGGCACAGGGGACCAGTACAGACTTGTTCCTGTTTATAACAACATAGGCGCCACCAGATGGAACCATGGGAGCCAGCAAACATACACATTATGACCTCCCATACACAAACACAGCTGACATGAGGGATGGAGAATAAAAATTGAGTGTGTGGAGAGACAAATAAGAACAATGCAGAGCTAACTAAGCTCATATTGCACAACACTGTAGTTTCAGTATCAAACATATGCTTGGACCTAGCCATAACACAGAAGCAAGGGTAAACAAATACTGCGTCATCCTTCCAAGAAAAAAAAAAGACATTCCTCTTGTGCAGGACACAGTTGGTTGCACAGACTGGACACGTTGCCTTTGATAAGAGAAAAACTACAAGTCTACACAGTCTCAAACATGTATACAAGATTCAGTCTCCTGAAGCTGCACTTGGCTTGTCACATTTATTTGGGACCATTTTTCACCCAGAACATTGTAATCGAACTGTTCCAAAGGTTTTGGTTTTCTAGTCTTGAGAAACTTTGAAAACAAAAGTGTTGTTGGTGTGAGAAACAGACCACAGAGTCTACTTGTTTAGTCATGAAAAATCTAAACACAATGAACAGGAAGTGTGCTGAAAATGAAAAAAAAATAAAAAACTTGAACAAAATGTCAGAACAAACTGCTTATCAAGACTTTACAATCAAGGGCAGTGTTCACAGAAAGACCAGTTTTAACCATTCATAAGAGTGTCTAACAGTGATTCATTTGCTCAGCAGTACATGTAGCCTCACAGAAAGCAGTGATACATGTTGATAATTCGACTGCCAGATACTGAGCGAAGGGGGAAGGCATCTGTTCACAAATTTCTACCATGCTGTTAGGCCTTGGCATGGTTGTGATGTGCCTCGCCTCCTCAGCTCAGAGCCAAATGATATATGGTTGCTCAGTATTAGTATCAAAAAGAAAACAGGCAACAATATCACAAACACTTTGCCCAGAGCACTGCTATAATTATTTTCAGTAAATTAGATTACTCTTGTCTGACATGGCAAAACAATTAGAAATGTTGATAAGATGAAACTGTGGGTGAAACAGTGAGGGACCACAATGAAACACTGAATTATACAGAGCAAAGTAATGAGGAAGCTGAAAAAACTAAGTATATTGTTAACATACAGTTGTTAGCAATGACGGATGCTGTGAGTGAAACATAAAACTCCCTAGATGAGTAAGATTAGTCTGTAGAACTACTGCATTGGGTTAATACTACTGTATTCATAGCAAACTGTCTTGGTATAGATGTTTGATATGGGTACACAAAAGCGCCCATTATCCTGAGATGTGTGCACACTAGGGTTGGACAATATTGGCAAAAAAATTAATCACGATTAATTGTGGAATTTAGCCGATAACGATTAATTTGACGATTAATGCTCTGGAGTCCTTGGACACCCTTATGTCCTAGTCACATGACTA
>JARVGW010000002.1:2647637-2674418 GCA_031762495.1 Anablepsoides rubrolineatus | reverse complement strand
GTACAGTCCTTTTATTTTAATGATTATGTCCTGCTGGAGTGTGACATGATTTGTTTGTGTACAAACTAATACGGTATTAGAATTTTATATATTTATGCTTTTCATTCAACCACAATTAAATTCACTTTATCTAGGAGGCACAATTTATATGGATAGTATTTATTTTTTATAAGGAGCTGGAATAAAAACAAGCAAAAATGAAATAAAAGTAACAACTTTCTACTTCTTGTCTTTTTTAAAAATGTAAAGTTTAGAAAGTACAGATAAATGTATGATAATTTAAGAAGTAAAAGTAAAAATTAGGCTGAAAAATAATTACTCAAGTAAAGTACAGATACCCTAAAATTCTACTTAAGTACAGTAACAAAGTATTTGTACTTAGTTACTTTACAACTCTGGTTTCTAGTAAATCACAAAAAAGAGCTAAAGCTGATTTAGTAATTTTTCCTTTGTTTTCAGGTAATATCATTGACCACCAGAGCCTGCTGAAACAGTTTGAGCACCTCAACCACATGAACCCGCACACTTTTGAAGTGGAGGACCTGGACCGCCTCATCCAATCGGTACACGCGTGCTGTGCACATGTAGAAAAAGCTTTTTTGTTCTGATCTAAATTGAGTGTCACTGTATTAATCATAGCTGTTATCACAGTAAATGACAGCATGCTTCGTTCTGTTGCTATGATTACTGCTGCTGGCCCCTTCACGCAGATCTACATGTTAATTAGACTTACTCACATCGCAGTTCTGTTTGCTACGCTGGCCTCTTTTAGATTTTACATGAAGCTTGGAGCTGTTTGGGTTTATTTTTTGGAGAGAGCAGGGCTCACCTAGTAGAGTCACTGGTGTTGAGTGTGCAACGTGTTTCCTGTGAGTAAAGAGTCATGGGGAAGTTGGTTTCAGCTACACACAAACCGTTTCACTAAGTGTTTTAAAAGATGCCCTAAAGGCTGAAATGTGGAGTGCTTCTGTTAAACATTTCCGGGTCTTTGGGCATTTTTCTCTGTAAAAATAAATACAAAATTCTGTCAGGTTCTGCCATCGGAGCAGTAGGTTTTATATTTTGTTACATCTTTAGAGCTGGTTGGGGAATCCAGAGAAAACAAATTAATTTATTGGACGTCTAACAATCATTTCAGAAACCTTTTTATTCAATAAACACGTCAAGAATTTAGAGCTGTCATACAGTATATGTTGAATTGTCCATATTTAAAGCTAATTTCTTACAAAGCAACTGGACTTTTTTTGTGACTTTTTTTCCCCCTCATCTGCAGAGCTTTCTCATTTTAATCTGAAAAATGTAAAGTTTCAAGTTTTAAACTCACGGCTCTTCAGTTTGCTACTCAAATAGTTACAATTCTGTTTGGTTAAAGTGTGCAAACATTGTAGGCCAATAAACTAAAAAATATATAATGACCACAACCACCACTAGACTATATTAATTTATTTACAACACATTTGAGGGGGAAATAACATTTTGCAGCCATTTTTAAATTTAAATTTGCTTCTGGAAATCATATCAAGACCCCAAACTTGATGTTTTGCACCCCATAACCTCCATCCTTAGCTTACAGTTTTAAAACTGCATTTGAATTTGAATTTTCACCTTCATTCATACATAAACCAAACATCTCAAGTGGACCAAGCAAATATAAACACTAACAGGAGGGGAGGGTGATTTACATTATGAGTTCAGCCCAGTTAAATTGAGCAAACACCTTGGATGAGAAGTAAAACAACTATAAAAATTACAAAAAGAAAAAAGAACAAGGAGAGTCTTCATCAGTGTTTTTTATCTACCTCACAGTCAATAGAAGATAACTGCTTTACTATCTCAGTGAGTCGTTCACACACTAAGATGTTAGCCTCCTGCTGAGAGCAGCTTGAGTTTCAGTTTGGATAAAACACTCAAACATCAGCAGTCTACCTGTGAGTCACAGCTGCCTCTAACTGTTAATCTACCAAAAAAAAAAATAATAAAGATAAAGCTGCTTAAACATCACTACTGAAAATTCAGTTACAACTCAGCCTGACAAAAACAAACAGGTTTTACTTTCTGTGTCAGCACGGTGTAATATTATATACTGTTGCTACCTGATAAGCACATTCTAGCATTTCACTGTTTGCACCATCGCTACTAAACACAGGGAAATATTATATAAAGAAATGTATTGTTTAGGTTTTTAAACAGTTTTTTTAAACTACCATGTTGCTTTTTTTATCATATATTTTTAGGCAACCAAAGATCTGGAAAACTTTGACAAGACGCACCACGATGACTTTAAGAGGTACGAGATGATGAAGGAGCACGAGAGGCGGGAGCGCCTGAAGGGAATGAGCGAAGAAGACAGGAAGAAGGAGGAGCAGCACTACGAGGAGATGAGGAAGAAACATGCCGACCACCCCAAAGTTAACCACCCTGTAAGAGTCATGTTATCACTGAGGCATCTTCAGAGGAAAAGGCTCTGTGTAGTCAGCTTTACTAGATCTATAATCATTCATCCATCTGCCTCTGCTTGTCATCAATAATAGTGGTCCGTTTGCACCAAAAGCTATCTTTAAAGACCGATCCTTTGCTGTTCAACACCATATGTGTCTCTTCATAATTTTAGTTTGATTAGTTAGATTTTATTTGTTTGGTCAGTTTGAATGTCCAAGTACTGCTGCAGCTTAAAGACTACAGTTTTGCTTCTAGTGGTAAACCTATTGTCAGTACTCTTGTAAAATCATCTAGCTCTGTTTTTTCTACCTTCTGGAGAGACTAGTCTAAGAAAAAAAAAATTGGTGAAACTCATAATTTTCCCTCCACCGTTTAGTTTGGTTTTTGTGCCCTAAACCTTTTGTTTGGTCAGTATTTTGTGTTCACAGCATCAGTTGCTGAATATAATAAACTGCCACGTTGGGCCTCAGCTCCAAATCTTTTCCCTGCATAGTTGATGAAGTCAGTTTTTTTGCTAAAGAACAGAGTCTTAAAGTAAAAATCTGTAACATCCTGTGCTTCCAATTTTATGTGATCGTCTCAAAGTAAAACAGAGCATTTTGCAAGAACCAAAAAACAAGATAACTTTATTTAATTTTTTTATGTCTGTGTGTGTGTGTGTGTGTGTGTGTGTGTGTGTGTGTGTGTGTGTGATCAGGGCAGTCAAGACCAGCTGAAGGAGGTGTGGCAGGAAGCAGATGGTTTGGACCCAGAGGACTTTGACCCCAAAACCTTTTTTAAAATGCACGGTAACTACAGATCCTGTGTTTAAAGATTCAGCACTGACTGCCGCATTGTTTTTTTTCCCGCCGTCAAAGAGCGAAAAGGGGAACTGGTAACACTCTCTGTTCATCTATCTGTCATGTGAGTTTGATAACTTGAATAATAAGGGAGGTACCGATTTTCACTTTGCTGTGTGGCTGCATCTAGATAGTAAAATTTGTCTGACCCAGTTCTGACCCACACGATGCAATAAAACACCTTTTCCACTAGCACTTCTACAACATGGTTCCAAGACTTTTCCACTATCAAGGATTCGTGGAACCAGCCCCCTTTTTAGAACATACTCCACTGTGGTTCCAAGTGTACTGTTCTGGCCTGAAAACACAACATCAGAGGACTGTTGGTCACTGGTTGGTTAGGGGGTGGAGTCACTGGTTACGTCACAAGAGCACAACAACTTATTTGCAATAACAACTCTAACATTGACAATACCGGCGGTTGACAACCCACTTACTGTGCCAGCAGTGCCAGCTTGACACCAGATTTGGCCCACACCTGTCTGCTATGTGGTAAAGGCCCCTGTTGAAAATTTAGTTGCTTATAACAGGTGTAAAGGCTCCATCATTGCTCCCTTCACTTGCCGGTGTTGTAGTAAAAAAAATCACAAAGAAATCCAGGTTTAGGCTTCAGTAATTTATTGTTTTACAAACATTTCCAGCAAAGAAGAACAGCCAAAAACACAAGAAAATCAAGTTCTGTTTAGAGTTTTGATCTGTTCTGAAAACAGTCAGTAAAATCTGTTTTGTAGGCACGCCTGCAGCTTCCCCTCTCACAAGATCAGAACCAGCTTTCAGCTTTACTTCAGGGAGACGCTGACAGTGAAATTGTCTTCACAAACAAAACGTCTTCTTTCTACTGAACAGAACATCTTAAGAAAATGATTACAATATTTAGACCAGGTCAGAATGTTCTTTAAATTAGATTACCATAATGCTGAGTCTAGAACAGATAATATTTCTTTCCAAAACCAAGTATGTATGCTAAATAGACTGTTTGTTTTTGCTTTTTCGTTGATGATGTGTTTTCTGCCTCTACACCCAGGATCCTCTGCACTGCCTTGGACAAGCAAAATATAAAATTATACAAAAAATAAAACTCTCATATGCACACTGTAACACCTACAAAAACATGGTGTATTCCCTGTTCAAGTCTAATCCAGAACAAAAACACTCATCTTGAAAATTACAAACCTTCACTATTTGAATTCCTCAGTGTTGGGGGACATCAGTTTTTAATATGCAGATATCTCTGAATATGAAACTTGGTCATTTTACAGGCCTTTCTCTGGTGTTAAACATTTGCCAAATCAAACATGTAATATGTAGGAAGCAGGTGGAAAAGAACATGAAGATGTTGATGAGAGCATGAGAGAAGTTGGGGAAAATCTGTAAAAGCAAGATGGAGTGGTGTGATGGAGAGGAGTGTCTGAGATGATTTGTGACTGGAGGAGAGCACCTGGAGTCATGATTCTTTTCTTAAGGGGTTAGTGTTTTAGGAGACTTTCAATTCAATTCCATCTATTTATATAGTGCCAAGTCACAACCAACATCTCAGGTCACTGTACAAAATCAATCAATCAAAAGCCAGCAGTTTGTGTTGAATCTTCACTTTGTCACAGTCTCTCATCCTGAGCAGCACATTGGCCACAGTGGAAGGAAAAACTCCCTTTTAACAGGAAGGAACCTCCAGCAGAACCAGGCTCAGGACGAGTGGCTATTTGCCTCGATCTGCTGGGTTTGGGGGGACAGGAAAGAGAAACAGACAAACACAGGACTGGTCCAGGTGTATTTTCTACTGGAAGAGAGACAAAGAAAACACACGTTATAGAAGTAATTAAAACAAACATGTAGAGACGAGTGACTAAAGACAGCAGCAGAGTGGGGAAATGTGGTCAGTTTATCCTCCAGCAGTCTATCTATAGCAGCAGAACTAATGAATAACTCAGGAAATCAACCCTAACTCCATGTAATTGAGGTGTTTTTCAGTATATTGACAACAAATGTACATTGAATTGAACTGTACAAAGAAAGATGTTGAGACAGTTTGAAGTGGAGACACAGGATCTGCTACTGAAGAAAAAAAATCACTGGCTTTTGTAAAACAAATTTTTGTCAAATGTAGAATTTATACCATTATTATTTGATAATGATGTGTGGGATGTGCTGGCTCCTGTTATTTCTGCAGACAGCAACGGAGACGGCTTCTTCGACGAAAGTGAGCTTGAAGCGCTTTTCACTAAAGAGGTATGTGGTCATTTTTACATCCGACCCTGCGGATAATCTGTAAACAAAGGAGCCTTTGTCCTAACATTTTGTGTTTCCTCAAGCTTGAGAAAGTGTACGACCCTAAAAATGAAGAAGACGACATGGTTGAGATGGAGGAGGAGAGACTGAAGATGAGGGAGCACGTTATGAACGAGGTGAGCTTCAACAGCGGAGCAGATATGGAGTCTCTGTCCCGTTCATTGGGATACTGATAAGCTCCTCATCTCAGAATGAACTGCAACTCTAAGTTGTCAATCATAACATGAACTATTGTGAAACTAAAGCTGCAGAAACTAGTTCCTACAGACTTTAATGAAAGTGGCTTCATGTGTGCTGATTTCCAGGTGGACACCAACAAAGACAGACTCGTGTCACTGAGTGAGTTCCTAGCTGCGACCAAGAAGGAGGAGTTCCTTGAAAAAAATGAGTGGGAGGTAAGAGCAAGGATTTCCTAGGTTAAATCATCTTTATGATGTTATGCTTATATTTTTGTAATCAGCTGATAAATTGATTTAGAAACATGTTGATACTGTTGTATTTGGGTGAAGCAGACATTCATTTTCCTGTTTGAACAGACCTGGTTTGAATAAATAGCAAATTAAAAGGTACTTCAAAATGCTTCTGCAGACTTTGAGGACACAAAAGAGGAATTTTAATCATTAAATCATGGGTTCTGAAGCAGGTTGGACCCCTTTACTCGACATCAAACCAGAAATATTAGTTCAGATAAAACACAGATGCATGAAGAGCTGCTTTGTTTAAATTAGCTGTGTGGAAAGGTTTGCATTCCCAGTGATCCACAGCAGCAGTAGGAAGTGAGAAGGATTATTTTTGTACTATTTTCTCAAGAAAGAGGTGATTTTTGTTTGTATTTGACATAACATCAATGTAAGCTAATTAAATTTTATATTAATCGATGTTCATCATTGTAGTTTTGTGTTTTAACCAAGATATTTACTGATGTGTTCAGTTTGTGAGAAATAACAATGTATTCTGATATTAGAACCATAATTTATCCTTTCCTCCATCTTTAAATTGCCCGCCCTCCACAGACTTTAGATCAATACCCCTTTTACACCGAGGAGGAGATGAGGGATTATGAGCAGCAACTGACCAACGAGGAGAAAGACATCAACCACAGGTCGACTGAGCTGCAGAGACAGAGGGAGGAACTGGAGAAAAAGCAGCAGGAACTAAACGCTCAGAGGGTGGAGCTAAAGCAGGTGAATTCAGTAACATTGTGTTGCTGTTTATAGAAAATGAAGAACTGAATCAAGACAGTAGGTACATTATTTAATAATGACTAATAAACGTGTAAAGGGCTATTTGAAGACAGCCTTTTAGTGTACTGTCTTACACTTTACAATAAGGCTCCTTTGATAATTGTGGATATGTATAATGCAGTAAAAATATTATATGTAAAATATGTGTTTCCAATACATTATTGTGCTTACAATGTAGTAACTTAGTCTGAAATGTTTAATATAGCACTTTAACTGTAATATGTACATGAACAGATTTGGCTCACTATTTGGCAAGAAACCAGACAGTTTTGTCTCTCTTTGTTCTTAATTAATGCATAATAAACACTTAATTACTTAATTATTTATAACCTATTTATAAATTATTTATAAGCCATCTATAAGTAGCACCAAAGCACTTGTATATTAAATTCATATTGAGCTCTGATCTTAGACATCTGTTTTTATAGACTGATTAATTTTCTCTGCTCTTCCTCTGCTCAGGCAATGGAAGAAATGGAAAGATTCAAAGCACAAAGCCTCAAAACTGAAGTACAACGTGAGTACTACCTCTTAATAACTGAACAATAAATGTGAACTTTAATAGCAGCTTTTCTTTAAGTTAGATCAACTCAGAGGAGGAAGTAAAGTTTCATAATGTTAACTTTTTTTTTTCATCTGGAGCATGAATTAAGTCCTAAAACTTACTTAAAGTTAAAGAGCATTCCTTTTTATCCAAATAATCCATATCAGCCACTGCCTTTCATGCCATTAATGCCATAGTTTTAGCTAGTTTGGTCAAATCTTGATAATGTTTGACCACTTCAAATGTTAGCTCATAATTTGTAAAACTGACTGAGTATAGGTATTGTTGTGTTAACTAAAGTTAACAGAGGTGAACTTTTTGAACTCCAAAGTTTATCAGTTATAGATTTAATCCTGTTCATTGGTTCATGATATTTTGCTAACAGACACACAGGGCCGACTATAAAAGTTAATGCTAAAGTTACAAAGAGATGGGCAAAAACAGTGTCTGTCTACATCTTTCTTTAGATGAGCAAATCTTAAAATAGTTTTCCCCCTGTATCTTAACTTTTCCTAGACTAAACTCTTTTTTTCTTTTTTTAAAATGAAATTTGCTTCAAGAGTCATAGAAGAGATAACAAAATTGTTTTCTCAAGTTGTACTCTTAGAGCAATGTAGATGGTACAATTAACTTAAAACTTAAGTGGACTTGATTAAAAAACGATATGCAGAGAAGAAAAAGAAACAATCTCTACATCAGAAGAGATTAAAGCAAGCAGATATAACTGAGACCATTGTATTTTTTAGAAAACACTTTGATTTTCTAAAGCTGAATGCTCTACAAATCACTACATCACAATATTTTAGACCCAACTAACTGAGGTTATGCACATGTGGCTTTCTGTTGCAGGTCCAGGAGAACACACAACAGAAGGCCAGCAGACCCCAGTCGTACCAGGAAACAGCCAACCTCTGCCTCCTGGTCACCAGCAGCACCATGTACCAGTGCCAGGACACTCTTAGGCCTCGCCACTGTGCTTTATGAGTGAATGTGTGTCTGTTAGTGTATTCCAGATCTAAATTAATTGTTACTGTTTAGGTTTTCAAACCATCTCCTGACCAAAAAAAAAGCTTAAATATAAAAAGCACATGGGAGACGAGACGCTGATTATAATGGTTAAGAAGTTTTGGATGCTGTGCCACTACCAATGCTGTTGGTCCTCTTATTGGCAGAATGAGCCAGAGCTAAAATGTGGAGCTGCTCTAGTTCTCTTTGTGTGCAATCAGTGCTTTTGTTTGGGGTTGTGTTCAGACTTTTATCACAAAAAGGACTCTGTTCTCTGTGGGGATTTCTCTGGGGTGAAATAGAAAGGCTGGTGGCCTGACAACAGAATGTCTTGTTTTCTGCACACTGTTTTTGTTGCGATGATCCTGTCTTCTGCAGGAAATTATTGCTTTTTATTCTAAAGAGAAACTTCTGGGGGTTGAAATGATCCTGCTAACACAAAGTTTTATATTCTATATTTGCATTCCCTCAAAATCAGCTCATTTAGTTGTTGCACCAAAAAGATAAAGACTAGATGATGTCACTGTAGGATAGATTTAGGCCTTTATTTTACGGTTTAAGTGAGTGTGTATGGGATTGTGTGTTAATACTCAGTTTGTACATGTGTGGTCATATTCATTATATTTAAAGTATTTATTTATTCTTTAAATTTACTGGAAATTCAACTACGGGTTTGTTATGGTCCCATCAGATAAATGAAGAAAGTCATACAGGGTTATTTCTTAAAGGAGTTTATTTAATTATGTTTTATTACAATAGGTCTCTTGTAAAAACAACTTTTATTTTTTAACCCAACTAGCAGTAAAGGTTTCAATTTTTTTTTCATTGAAAATTCGCTAAATTCCTCCCAACATCTCGTACAATGAGTTCATAAATTGTTGTGATGATTCAATTGTTGCTAATAAAATGAATGAACTTGCAAGTGTAACATTGCAGTTGTTATGTTCAAATTAGCATGAAACACGTCACCTACATTCAGTATATTTCATCCATGGGATTACACTCGTCTAACATGATTTAAACCCCCGTCGTGGACTTTTTAGGCTTTGTTTTCATCATACGACTCGCTGAATTTTTGAGCGAGGTAGTCACCTGCTGTGATAGGTGGGTACTTGTTTGATCCGTCGCAGCAGGTGATCAGCACCTCATCATCTGGATGGACGAAGAAGGCCACAGACTGACGGGTCCTTGGGTCTCCAGCAGGAGGAAGCAAAACCCTGTGACTCTGAAGAACGAGGATCAGCATTAGAAGCTATGCATATTATTTGTTCCACACGTTGAAGCTAAAGTGAAGCTGTATTTAGTGATGTTTTCATGTTATATCAGTGCGTAAACACTATCCTAATGTCTCTGATTTTATTTTATTAAAGTAGCTAAATTGCAAGTAGGGGGAATTACTTGGATGATGTTTTTTTTAGTTATCCTATATTTTATTTATTTTTTCCTGTCTCAGGTTATGACTAAAATATTTATATTCAAAGTTATAGCTGTTGCCAGCCATTTTGATCAAGTTACACACAGTGTTGTATAAAGTACCTCAAAGTGATACTTGAGTAAAAGTACAAGTATCTTTCAAAAATACTTTGGGAAAAGTTAAAGTCTTCTCTAAAAATGTTACTTGAGTAAAAGTCTTAAAGTATCAAAAGTAAATTTCTGACACAAAATCTGCTTAAGTAATAAAAGTAAAAGTATTGAGTAAAAGTGAGCTGTTAAATTTTCCAAAATGACATTTATTGGGAGGTGACTTCTCCAACAAAATAATTTTTCTAACGGCGTGCAGCTGTAATGAGTTGTGTACAAGCTAATAGGGTGTCAGAATGGTATATATTTATACTTCTCATCCAACCACAATTAAATTCACTCTGTTCAGGAGACACAATTTATCAGGATAGTATTTTTTTAAGTAATAACAACTCAGAATAAAATATGAGTAACAACTTTCTACTTCTTACCTTTTTTAAAATGTAGTGAGTAGAAAGTACAGATAATTGTGTAAAAATGTAATGAGTAAAAGTAAAAAGTACACTGAAAAATAATTACTCAAGTAAAGTATAGATAACCAAAATTTCTACTTAAGTACAGTAACAAAGTATTTGTATTTAGTTACTTTACAACTCTGGTTACACAACTGCCCAGCTGACATTTAGTTATTATGGCTTCTTCAAACCCCACCCCAACCTGTCAATTCCACTGACCATGTCTTTGACAAACTCCTCCCACCCAAGAAAAACCCAAAGACCCCTTTCTACATCATTGAATGCCCAGTCCTAACAGTAAAGCACAGAGGTGGAAGTGTGATGATGTGGAAAGATATAAAAGTTGTTGATGATGTGATTGCACCACATACACTCTCTCATAGACTCAGGAGGATGTAAACAAAAATATTCTCAATATAGTTGGCTTAAATATTTAAGAAGGAAAAAAAGTAAGAATAAATCTTCTCTCACCGCAGAGATAAACTGATCAGCAGTCCAGCGCTGCATCAGGTCAGCGATGTTGATCAGGACAGATCCGGGGACGTTGGTGGCAGGGATGTAGTTACCTGAGCGTGTCAAAACCTGAAGGGAGAACCGTGTTAGAGGGCAGACCATGGCTGAGGATCTGGTCTCATATTCACATAGTTAAATGTTTTACCTCTAGTCCATCAGAGCCCTGGAACACCAGAGTGATGCTGCCGTAGTCTGAATGCTCTGCACAGCGTATCTGGTTCTCCTTCACCGTCTTCACTGGGGGGTAGTACAGGGAGCGCATCGTCGTGGCGTTCTCATCAGCTGCAGGAGACACAGCAGCTCTGTCAAAAAAAAGCTTCGCTCTGCTTGTCCACAAATACAAACAACTCAAAATAAACCAATGAAATAGAAAATTAAAAATAGAAAATGTAAGATCTGTCCACTGTCCAAAACTGAAGCCTGCTTCTGAGGGGGGTTTCAAAATGTCACAAAAAGTTTGCAAAAGTTCACAATTTCTTACACTAAAAAACACAAATGTAGTGGATTTAATTGAAGTTCAACTCAACTGAATTAAAAGTAAACGTAAAACAAATATGTTACCTTTATTCAGCTGAGGGGAACCAGTTGACATAATTTTTTTAATTTAAATCCACTACATGTTTTTTTAGTGTACGTGAGCAACAGAGCTTCAGTCAAATATTCTCATATGATCCCAGAGTTGCTGGGTTTTTACATTTACTTTGTGTAATAATAGAGCAGTATTATTTGTCAATATGAATGCACACTTCTGGCAAAATCGGAACCAAAACTTGTGAGGAGTTTGTGCAAATGTGTTCATAGAGTTGTTCCAAATGAACATTTTCCTCATATTTTCTCACAATTTTGTGTTTTCCTTTACAAGCAGTGAGATACAACTCTAACATAAATTCAGAATGGCCCGTTACAATTTATTTTGTGCCCACCCCTGACCTAAGAGTCATGGCTGTAATCATACTTCCTATGAGAAGATGTGCACGCACAAACACATCTGGATCCAGACCCAGACTGAGAGCCATCACCCTCAGAACCCGCAGACTCAGCTCTTTACAGCGCTGATAGAAAGACGTGTGGATCTCCTTGAAACACTTCAGAGCATCTGATGTGGGCCATTTCTGCAGAACAGAGACAAAACAGAGTTGATCAAAGATGTAAACAAGGCAGCTGCTACCCTGAATTTCTAACATTTATTTTAAGAAAACAGCAAAATGACATTCACATGCATACAGAAGTGTTTGAATTTAATGCACAGATTTACAATATCACGATGAAATGAAGAAGTGTTGAAGGCCTCCTTTAGGTCTGCTGGTCGATTCGGACTCAGCCTAAAAAACATAATGTGAATTAGATAAGAAGTGATGCTTTTTTTTTTAAATGAGTTTCATACTTCTCAGTCTCCACTGGCACCCAGCCATGGTTCAGATTGTTGGGGAAGCTTTGTCTGATGAAAGGTTTTTTCAGATCATCTGGCTGCAGGAAAAACTTTGAGGATATGTCCATGATTTGGTCCACCTGTTTAAATACAATATCAATATAGTGTCAATTAAAGGTCTAGGATTCCTGTGCATTTAATGCCAGAAAATGATCTTAAGTTATAACCATTTAAGTCAAACTTGGACAATATGTTACATGTTAATCAATCAATCAATATCAATCAATATAATGAGATATAACACTCAGAATATGTTATAAATGACGTTCAGCGTCTGCCACATCAGATTATAAAATCTATAAAATCAACAGACCTGTAAAACCCAACAAGTTAAGTTAACTTAAATGATTTGGGGAAACCGATTGCACAAATCTACTTAAGTTTTGTAGCTCAAACTATTTGAGTTTATTTAATTATGTGATTAGAGTTTAAGTAACACAAAGCAATTGTGTTAAGGCAACTCAAATACATAAGTTTATTAACTCGTTTCATTTAGTATGTTGCAACTTAAACATCTTATTATGTTGGACGAAAAAGCTGTTAGTTTTCATACTTATTTAAACAGTTACATGGTCATACACAAATTAAGTTAAATGAACTTGAATGGTTCTTATTTAAAAAAAAAACTTAATACTTCAGTAGAATTACTCAGTCCAATTAGGGAAACTGATTGCATCAAACTGTATGAGTAGTATTAACACAACAACAAACTACAGGTTCAAACACAAGTTAAGGCTACAAAAGCCATTAACAAATAACAAAAATTAGTCTTTTTAACCTGACACTTTCAAGCTACCTGCATAAATGCTTGTAGACAGGGCCGGTTCTAGGAATGTATACTTGAGGGGGCAGACGGAAATATTAAGGGGGCGTTGTGAGTACACATTTGTTGTTGTTGTTATATAGTATTTTCTTCATAGGATAGGGATTTTACTGTCTGCTGTGTCCTACTTCCAAGAAAGATCTGTCCAGCTGGGTGTCCCACCTGAAGACGGTTATGCTGGTGTAGCTCTTACAGTCACTGAGGCATTTACCTTATTGGATTAGGCATTTATGCATCTCAGATAATATAGAACCATAGAAAGCAACATACTTGGCCAATAAAGCTGATTCTGACTATAGGCTTATAAGACACTAGTGAGCTCTGCCTGTCCACCCATTGTTTACATCTGTGACATCATAGAGAAGCTAAGATGGTGCCTGCAGAGGTCAATGTCTCACAGCTGACAAGACTATTGGATAATCAGCAAGCCCAACTTCATCTGTCAGAATTTATTTTTTATTACAATAAATAATTTATAATTAATGTTAATTTCATACAACAATCATGTAAAACAGCTATATGTTTTATAAGGAAAACACATTGTTTACAACTACTGATGATCTAAAGTTCATTTAGATTTAGTTATTTAGTTGACAAATTATTACATTTAAAATTATAATTATAATTCAAACAGAATAGCCTATTGTCAACATAATTATGGAGTGTGATTTATTTTCAACTAGAAATATCTTCAAACTACAGAAATATAAAGTTATTAGTGAAGAAAATCCGTCTATAACAGCAGACTGACTGCTCGTAAAAAATACGACAGGTCTGGACCACACGTGAATTTTGTTTGTTTCTAAAGAAAAACTTAAAATACGAAAAAATTGGTGAATGCCACAAATTCTCCTAAATCACTCGTATGCACAACTTAAGAACAAATCTGTTCAAACGAACGGTTCTTGCATGAGGCCCAAAAGACTGAAATCGAATCAATTTGGTCATCAGTCTAGCTGAAGGCTACATGCAAATTTTTTAACGCATGCACAAATGAGCTTCTGTGTGCAAAGCTCAGTGATGATGTCAGAAATAGGAGGGGGTTATTTTTTGGTCTGAATCAGTGATCACAACTTATAGTTCAAAGCAAGAATACTCAAAATAAATGATAAACATTTGTGTACTTATAGCAAGTGAGTTAGTACATCAAACAGTTTGTTTTAGAGCAATTTAACTCAGTTTATAAAAGTTATTCTAACTATTTAGCTAAAGTGAGTATAAATAACTAACTTCTTTTAGTAAGAAACACTATTGGATTTTAGACTGTAGACTTGTAGTTTGTCTTGTGAAATGAGCAGCACTTGAACAATGTCAATCAATCATGTTTATTTGTATAGCACATTTCAGCAACAAGGCAGTTCAAAGTGCTTTACATCATAAAAACACAAAAAAGACAAAGTCATAGAACTCATTAACAACTGAAGCATTACAGTTTGTCAGGTGCTGTTGTTACACATCAAAATGTTGATGAATCTTTCATTTATTATGTTTCATAAGCAACTCTAAACAGGTGGGTTTTCAGTAGGGCTGCACAATATATCGAAAATTTATCGTCATCGCAATAATAACCTGTGCAATATGGATATCGCAACAACTGCATAAACTGCAGTAAATGGTTGACTTAAAGGTTTCCATTTATGTGTTCTGTTATTCAGAGGGAAACTTGAAATATTTCATCAATCAAATGGAGCCCTTCATGTATTTGGTCAATTAAAAAAAAAATTCAGGCTGGAATGGAAATGGTTAGTTTGTTTTAGGTTGTTTTCTGGGCTTTGAAACCAGTGCAGAAATATATCAACACTAAATAAATATTTGTTCATTTATCGCAAGTCATATCGTGATCGCATTATTAAGCACCGTTATCGCACATTCCTAATATCGTGCAGCCCTAGTTTTCAGTGCTGCAGAGTGCAGAGTTTTACAAATTTCTGGGAGTTTGTTCCAGATTTGTGGTGCATAGAAGCTGAATACTGTTCTGGTTCTGAGGATGCAGAGCAGATCAGAACCAGAAGACCTAAGAGGTCTAGAAGGTTGAATCAACAACAGATCTTTAATGTATTGTGGTGCTAAGTCTTTAAGTAATTTCTAAACTAATAACAGTATTTTAAGTGTAAGGACTTTAGAACTGGGGTGATGTGCTCTGTCCTCCTGGTTTTAGTCAAAACGTGACCAGCAGCTGTTCTGGATCAGCTGCAGTTGTCTGGTGGATTGTTTAGGCAGCCCTGTAAAGACACTGTTGCAGTAATCAATGCAATAAAGATAAAAACATGGATGGGTTTCTAGATCTTGCAGAGACATTAGTCCTCTAATCCTGGAACTGTTCTTCAGGTGATTTGAGGCTGACTTTGTAACTGTCTTTATGTGGCTTTAGGGGGCCAATTATAAATCTGCACTTTCTTCATCATCAACCTTTTCTGAGTTCTCTGGTGTGGCCTCACCTCCTCCTGAGAGATCCCCGTGTTCATGAGCAGAACGAACCCGATTTCTACAAACGCCTTCTTCAGCTGCGCAGCCAGCGTGTGCAGCTGCTCCTCGGTCACATCCTGCTCTCTCAGGCTGTAGGCGCTGAAGTCCACCACCGGGATGCTCATCTTCAAACAAAATGTGTTGAAACTCAGAGCTGAATTCAGGGGTTTTGAAGAAACTTGTTGTTAGACAGCGAGCTGTGCGTCACATGACCATGTTTTAACCATTTAGAGGAGAAGCGCTCACGAGCTTCTCAGACTGGATTGCGCAACCTCAGGGTTGCCTTTTCACCTTTGAATGCTGACAAAACAGAGGGGAGGATCCTGAGAACGGTGTGATGATGACAATCTAATCAATGTGTAAAATAGTTTAACCTCCTGAGACCTGAGCCTTTTCTGGATGTGCTTTTGTTTCTATATCTCAATGTCCTCATATAAGGGCACAGGGTCTCAGAAGGGTAAGAATTCATTAAAAGTAAGAGAAACGTCCTAAAATGTGTTTTTTATTTTAATTATTATTATTTTATGGCCAGCTGACAATGATTTACAACCTCATATCCAAAAGATTGGAATGTTGTGTAAGATGTAAATTCAAACAGAATGCCTATAATTTATTCTTAAAGAAACATTAAATGTATAAATTGCTGAAACTAAAAAAATGTACTATTTCTTGAAAAAAACAGATCATTTCTAATTTTATGGCAGATACAGATCTCTAAGATGAGACAACAACTTGTTTATCACATTACAGAGGAATCTTGTCTCATTCTTGTTCTGGGTTGTCTTTGGATTTTTTGTTTATGATTTTTTATCACTTCACCCCTCACCCCCACCTCTGGTTGTATTGTGTGAGGGTCAAAATGTCAAAAGGGGTTGACGAAAAAATAAATTTCAAATTTTGATTTATTCAACCAAAAGACAGCTCTCTGCTATTGTCTCTGTCCATTTTAAAAGAGTTTTTTTTTCTCATTCAGGTGTTTCTGAATGGTGTTTATAGATGCCTTTTTTTGCACAATATATTTTTTTTACCACGATTTGGCATGGTGAACTGTGTCTACAGACAACGATTTGTGGAAGTGTTCCTGAGCCCATGCAGTGGTGTTCATAAGAGAATCAACCTGTTTTGTTTTTAATAAAATGCTGCCTGAGGGTCTGATGTTAACTGGCATTCAATACTGCCTGCCATTCTTTGTGGATGATCTGCAAATCCTTTCATATTATGAACCACATGATAGTCAGTCTTTCAGTTTCATTGAGCAACATTGTTCTAAAATCGTTTCACTATTTTTAGACAGGTTTTAGTCGACTAATGAACCTCTGCTCCACCCAGCTTTACTTTTTTGAGTAGATCTTTCCGAACAGCATTTTTACACAGCCAAAGCAACCTGTGGTGATAGAGCTAAAGCGTCTCCTGTGGATGATGAAATGAGTGTCGTTGTCAAAAAGTGTGACCGTAAAAGAAATTCTAACCTAAAGCTCTAGGTTCTGTTTATCATTACAAAGTCATAAAAGATAATCATCAACTGACTGCAATGTGTTAGACTGGTTAACTCTCTTCTTTTCTCTATAGGGGTGTCACGTGTGGTAAATTGTATTTAAAGGTTGGACCCCAGGGTGCAGACAGAGGCAAGAGGTAGGAACTTAAACTGGAAGTTTATTAACTCAAAACAAAAATGCTGCCATGGCAGCAAACAAACCTCTCAGAGCAGAGCAGAGCAGAGCTTCTACTAACCAAAAGACAAAATAATGCCAGAACACTGATACAAAGCAAACCAGGAATATAAAGACAAACTTAAACCACTGACACCTGTGCAGGGACAACCAGGGGTGGGTGTGGCAGAAACAGAAGCAGGAACAAAGCTGAAACTGAACAGAGGAAAGACTAACCAGAAATACACAAGCTGAATAAGTACAAAACAAAAGTACAAGTCTTGACAAGGGGTCTGTTTTTTCATCATCTATGTGGACAGCTGCAAATTTCTGTCGAGCTTGAAGGCGTCTCGTTGAAGAAGCACTTTTACCACTTTTTGTAGCTTGATGTAGGTTACTTAGGGAGTTACAGCTGTGTATTGGGTTAAAGTACATTATGGCTTTTACTGTATTTCTGTTTAGTTTCTGTACAACTTCAGTCTCTATTGAATCATTAAATCAGCCAGAGTTGCTCAACAGAACATATTGATAAGATAATACAAAGGTTAGAGAAAACAGTGATGGATTTCTAAAATTGATTTCTATTTGAGGTCACTGTATGAAATGTTCTGTCAAGTTGTGCTTTTGTTAATCCAGATTTTAGAAAATGAAATCAAACTTTATTTGTACAGCATTTTACCTACGTAGCAACCCAAAGTCTCCCAACAGGAATAAAACTACAATTTTAAAAACACATAAAACTAGACATGCACATAAACAACAATCATTAAAACAACAGAAACATTTAGGATTTATGTACATAGATTCAGACATGAACAGAAAAAAAAATGCAATAATAACATAATCGTAAAATAAATCATTTACAGGAGCTAATGAAGACCATCCCTGCAGAACAGAGAATGATGTGGTTTATTTGTGATAAATCTGAATTCGTAACACTTCCCTCCACTGCCTCGTCCATCAGAGTGTTCTGTCGACTCAGCAGTGAGTTCAGTGCAGATGCTGTCATTAGTGTAGTATGGGTGAGTAGATCTGTCAGATTTCAAGTTCAAATTGAACAACTTAATTGTCATTCAGATCAGTCAGCCTGTTGTGCAGATGCTGCGTGCAGCTCCATATCCAAACACTAGTGGTGCTAATGAGTCAAATAGAAAAGTCCAACATGAATCAAGCTTGCAGAACTCTACTTCTCTTCTCAAATACATTTGAACAATCCTGCAGAAAAAGTCTTTAAACTCACAAACAATGGCTGGATTTTTTTTTCACATGCTGTGTTTGAGAGTATTTTATCTACGTGCAGTAAAAATGCATGTAAAATTGGTAAGAATTTACTGTGCAAGCTTTTTTAAAATTACATTATAAGAGTTTGAACATGTGTGACTGGTTAAATGTATAGCTCTTACCAATACCAGGAATTTGTGTGCAAACTAAAAGATGTTGAACAAATACCCTGCTATGAATAGTGTGGCCCCTTGATGGCGCTTTACTCATAAAATTCCTAGATCCATCGCTGGTTTGTGGAGTGAAAAATGTTTGAAATGTAATTTATTTGAATTACACATTTGTGTTCTATTGACTGCTTTTATGATTCAATGTATAAATATGTTTAAAAGGTGACAGATGATTATACTACTGGGGTTATTTATGTAATGACAATGCTAGATGTCTTGGTCCCTGAGCAACTTTGTTGGATAGCTCTGGCAATGCAATGAAAATTGTCAAGAAGGTATATTCCTTATAGGTACCAGGTTTGAGGGACTGAATAGTTTCCTTTATGTGTGCCCCCCTGAAAAAGCATTAGCCACCCCTTGCATAAAGCTCTGACTCCATCCCTATAAACACAGGTTTGTTAATGGAATACACAACAAGTGATCTTGTACCCGCAGTTTTGTACAAACCAAGCTCAGAGTGAACAGGACAGGGTTTATACACTAATGTTTTTAAAATAGCTTTATTGTACACGATCCTGATCTTTGTTCTTCAGTATCACAGGGTTTTGCTGCCCCCTGCTAGAGACCCCAGCCCTCATCAGACTGTAGCTCAGCAGGTGACTTCATCAATCAACAAATTAATGAAACACAAAAGTTGAAAGAAACTCCCAGAGTAGTGAGCTGTCAGCCATGTGACATTTTTCAACCAATGCAGAAGGAAGGAGCTTCTTGCTCAACATCTGGAGCTGTTGTTCTTTCCACCTTTGGATGCTGACATATTGTGGGTGTGTCATAAAAATGATTGCTGACCATAAACTTCATTAAACATTCCAGAAAGTTGCTCTGTGAACGTTTTCTTCAGAAATTCCTACGGCTTTGCTGTGAGTGAGTTAGTTCTGGGAAAATGTTGGATTTGAAGGAAGAGTGGAGCATCTCCTTGGCAGGATGTGGTTTTATGGGGATTTATTACATTGGTGTGACCAGCTGTTTCCAGGAAAGGTTCCCTCGCTTCGTACGAGACGCCGTGAAAATCTATGGAGCTTCAGCGGGAGCTCTGATGGCTGCTGTCATCACGTTGGGAATCCCTCTTGGTGAGTTGGAGGGTCTCTTTTTGAATGAATCGTGTAAAATAAACATTTTAAGCTCACATCTGGAGGGACAGAAAGTGTATTACAATCAAAAGAATTACAATTACAAGAAATTTTGAAGGGTTTCCAATAGTCCAACATAACTTTGTAACAATCTGAGCTCAGAGAAAATATCTTCATTTCGCTGTATGAACTAAGACAAAAAGATGTTAAAGCTTCTGCCAGTGAGTCATTTTGGTTACCATGGAAACCACACAGATGTGTCTCACTTCCCAACTACCAAGAAACAGACAGAAACACAGACTGAAAAGTAAGCCTCAGGCAAACAGGCACTGTACAAAAACTACAAATGTGATCAAGTTCCACTGTTCACATGTGAATATATGTTTCTACTGTTTTATGTAGAAGACATGACAAGTTATAATAATCTCTCCAAGAGAAAATATCAAGCTAAAATATAAATTAAGGTCTACAAAAGCTTTGGTCTGCAATCTCTGTGTTGCCCATGAATTGAATGTTCATTCCTCTACCATAAGCCGTCTCCAAAGGTGTTTCAGAGAATTTAGCAGTACATCCAACTGACCTCACAATCAGAGACCACATGTAACCACACCAGTCTAGGACCTTCACATCCAACATGTTCACCTCCAAGATGAGACCAGACACCCCAACAGCTGCTGAAACAGTTAGTCTGCAGAACTAAAGAATTTCTGCACAAACTATCAAAAATATCTCAGGGAAGCTCATCAGCATGCTCGTCGCCCTCATCGGGGTCTCAACCTGACTGCAGTTTTTCATCATAAACAACTTGAGTGGTTAACTACTCACAGTCGATGGTGCCTGGCACATTGGAGAGGTGTGCTCTTCATGGATGAATCCCAGTTTTCACTGTTCAGGGCAGACAGCATGTGGAGTCATGTGAGTGAGTGGTTTGCTGATGTCAACATTGTGGATTGAGTGGCCCATGGTGACGGTGGAGTTATGGTACGTAGGTGTATGTCATGGACATTGAACACAGGTGCTTTTTATCGATGATATTTTGAATGCACAGAGATACTGTGATGAGATCCTGAGGCCCATTGTTGTGCCATTCATCATTGACCATCATCTCATGTTGCAGCATGAGAATACACGACCTCATGTTGCAAAGATCTGCACACAGATCCTGGAAACTGAAAACATCCCAGTTCTTACACGGTCAGCATACTGACCAGACATGTCACCCATTGAGCATGTTTGGGAAGCTTTGGATCAGCATATACAACAGTGTGTTCCAGTTCCTGCTAACATCCATCAACTTCGCACAGCGATGGAAGAGGAGAGAACCAACAGGCTACAATCAACAACCCGATCAACTCTTAATGAAGGAGATGTGTTGCATTGAGTGAGGCAAATGGTGGTCACACCAGATGCTGACCCCTCAGACCCCTCTAATAAAACCAAACAGCACATTTCAGAGTAGCCTTTTATTGTGGCCAGCCTAAGGCACACCTGTGCAATAATCATGTTGTCTAATCAGCATCCTGATATGCCACACCTGCAAGGTGAGATGGATTATCTCTGCAAAGGAGAAGCGCTCACTATCACAGATTTACACACATTTCTGAACAATATTTGAAGGTCAATTGTGTACATAAAAAATATCTTAGATTTTTGAGTTCAGCTCATAAAGAATAGGAGCAAAAACAATGTGCTGTGTTTATATTTTTTTCAGTGTAATTACTTTATCCTGTTGCGTGTGCAGATAAATGCTGTACTGATCTGATGCACATGGCCAGAGAGGCCCGGAAGCACCGCCTGGGGCCCCTTCACCCAGCTTACAACCTGTTGCAGATCGTTCAGGACTCACTGCTGGGGAAACTTCCAGAGGATGCTCATGTCCGAGCCTCCGGAAAGCTCTGTGTGTCTCTTACCAGAGTGTCTGATGGGAAGAACTTACTGGTGTCACAGTTTGACAGCAGAGAAGAGCTCATTCAGGTAGGAGTTACACTGAACTGTCAGGAGGAAGTTTGATGTAAGAACTGAACATACAGCAGTAGTTTAAGGTAACATGGCTACATTTACATCAGGGATCTAGAAATAAAACTAACTAATGGACCGAGAAGAGAAATTACACTAAATAAACTAAAAGAAATCCTTCAGTTTCTCTTTCCTGAAGACATTATATTGTTTAGATAAAGTTGTATTTGTGGTTTTATTTTTTGTTACAGGCCCTTATTTGCAGCTGCTTTGTTCCCCTTTACTGTGGTGTTATCCCACCCACTTATCGAGGAGTGGTGAGTAAACCAACACACAAACCATGAGACAGGCCCTCATTCAGCCAGAGTTAAATCTCATCTTCATGAGCTCATTGAGTTCAAGTTCATTAGACTGCTGCATTTATGTATATATAATAAAAAATTAAAGCAAGACAAGACTGAAAAAATTAAATGTTATGTAAAAAAAAAAGAAAAAAAAGAAAGCAGCGTGAATGCTAACTGCTGATTAAATTTGATGACATTTGCTGAAGAAGCTGAAACTGAGTTGGAGCAAAAGTTAAAAGCTAGAAAAACAAAACACTAGCTAAACGCTAAAATGAGAAAAACACTATAAACTAAAAGCAGCAAAATGCTTGTTAAATCCTGCAAAAAACAAAAACTAGCTAAAAGTTAATATGAACAAAACATTAGATTTAAGCTAAAGCAAATGCTAGCTAAAACGTTAGTTTCTGCTCTCTTGGCCAGGACTCCCTGCATATTATTATTATTATTATTATTATTATTATTATTATTATTATTAAGTCATAATTAAAGTTTAATAAAAAAATTAAAGTAGTAAAAATGCTAGCTAAAACATAAATAAATGCAAAATACAAATAAATACTAAAAGAGGCATAAGAAGACAAAAGTTGAATAAGTCTGCTGCAGTTTTCAAAGAGAATAATGTGTTTGAAGGAACTGAGATATCTAAGTCTTTCTATGGGGAAATAGATAATCAAATAAAACAATTCATAGCACCCATGTCTTAAATGAGCCAAAGGTTTTGATGTATAAATGGGTAAATTGCACAAAGTATGCTGAAGTAGTGAGATATAATATTGCACAATTGAAAATAACTAAAACAACACTGTGAATGTTAATCTTTCCCACAATTAAGAAATAGACATCAGTGGTGTGTTTACAGTTGGTAGCATCAGAAATGTCAGTCAGATTCCTCTACATTGTGACATCCAGTCTCATGGTTTTAACTGTAAAGGTCTGCAGGTTTCTTCTGTAAACACGTCCCTCTCTTCCTGTCAGTATTACGTGGACGGGGCGGTCAGTGACAACCTGCCCCGCTGCCACCAGGGTAAAACAATCACGATCTCTCCATATGCCGGTGAGAGCGACCTCTGTCCCCGAGCGAGCACGCTGACCTTCCATGAAGTGACCTTCAACAACGTCAGCATCCAGGTCAACTCGGAGAACTTGTATAGAGTGACCAGTACCTTCTTCCCCCCAGACCCCGAGGTGAGACAGCTGGACCTGGTTTCTGACCGCAGCAGGGATTTTGTTCCATCGTTGCCTAAATGCTTTACATCTTTAAACTATGTATTCCTATCAAAAAGCTCATTTTGAATTCATCTACAGAGTTGCTACAATGCCTTAAATATCATCACGTGTCTTTTTCATGGAACAAAATGTGGAAAGGTTCAAAGAATTTGAAGCCCTTTTCAAGGTGTCTTTATCAATGGGACATTGATAGGTCCTTATGTCCTCTAGCAGCTCAGAAACAGCATTGCTGTATTGACAGTTGTATTTTTAATATTTTTATTTCTGACAGTCCAAATACTGTATGTTGACACGTGCACAGAACACTCTCTCTCTCTCTCTCTCTCTCTCTCTCTCTCTCTCTGTCCTCTGTCATTACCTATGCCTCCTTTTCGCCACAATGAACACAGTCATATCCTCCTCCCAGTATTTCACCCATTCCGATCATAATACTGTATATTCTGCATATTCATGATGTGAAATAGTTGTCAAAATGGTTTACAACCGTTTTGTAACTCACAGGCTATGGCCGAAATCTGCCAGAATGGCTACACAGATGCTCTTCGCTTCCTGCAAGAAAACAGTAAATACTTGTTTGTATTTTAAATTTAAAGTCTGTAAAGCACTCATAAAAATAGAAAAAGAAGAACATCATGTTCTAAATAAGGGAAGAACATTAGAAAGCTTCAGAACACTGATCACTGTTGAAGGCCGTGACTTCACTCCTTTTTTGTTTTTTGTTGGTATTTGAATTTCCCGCCACAGATCTGATCAGCAGCGAGAGTCCGCTGACAGATTTACAAATGGATGCTTGCTGTGAACGGGCAAAGGAGTCCTGGAAGCAGCCCGGACCAAAGCGGCAGCAGGGAGATCACCGGTGGCTGAACCCAAAGCTCATAGAGAAACTTCCAGTTAACATTCAGCAGGGTGAGAAAAGTCACTGATGTGCTTCAATTAGAAGAGATTCTCTATTTAAAAATAAAGAAAGCAATAGTCTTGCATTGACCCACATCAACTGTAAGCATGGAATTGTTGTTTTTGTTTGTATTTGTGTCAGTGTTGTGTAGGGCCTGCAGAGAGACACACACAACTGGTGGTCTGCTGACACAAATGATTGAGTATTTACCAAAGAAAGGGACATCATATCTGCCCTTTGAGTCGGCCCGCACTCTAGCTCAGAGGTACCACCCCAGATTTATCTTGTTACACCCTCATATCTGACTCAGTGCTTATCTTGATCTTTTTGTGCCATTAAGAAAACAGCACCAGTCACCTTCACCATATGTGTAAACAGTCAGACCTTAAAGAAATAAAAGTTTTTATTGAACATAATAAACCCTCTAAGATGTTGGGTTCTCCTTCCAGAGTTAAGGACTGGATTCCAGATGTACCGAGTGACATGAGCTGGCTCTTCAGCATGGCAGGAGTCAAACAAGCTGTGAAAGAGAAGGTGGAAGACAAGAAAAGGTGGGAGCCGAAAGAAAACCTCTCCTCTTCTGCTCTCTGTAAAAGAGCAGCCTGTGTTTTCAGACATGACGAGTTATCTAGAAGAAGAGATAAGGCAGATTATATTTGAAGATACATTATCTACTCTGAAACAAAGGACTGAAAACTTTGACCTGCTCTTTGCACCGGATTATAAATTGAAAATCTATTCATAGCTAAAAGCTGTGTTTATGATACAAAGTTGTCTAATACCGCTCAATAATCATCAAGATATCTCACTCTGGACCAGACTATAACAGCCAAATATAAAAGTATTTTATCTTTCAGATATAGTCTGGTCATTTTAAAGTGATGTTTTATGAAATACATATCAATTATCTGTACCATATCAGCTGTGACATCAGTTATGGAGCACAGAGTCTAGAAAAAAAGCTTATAAAAGAAGTATTTTTCAAAAAGGACATTTCATTTTGCATGACACTGTTTACAATAGTTTGTCTGGTTTCTCAACCAAACACCGTCATTACTACACAAACACATGTGTGTGAGCATTGACATTAATAAAGATGGATAAAGCATCTCCATCTTCTCCCATTGTTTAAAACTAAAGCCTAATATCAACTTGAATGAGTACTGCCAGTAAGCAGTGGTGGAGCCAGACAATTTTTATAGGGTTGGTCAGACTGGGACCACTGGTCACACAGAGCTGGCCCAAAAAAAATCCTACATGGTTGGGGTGGTTGAAGATTTTTCTAAGGTGCCCCAGGGCCACCCCTGGCCACCCCCTGGCTCCGCCCCAGGGTGTAGGACTGTACAGTCAATATAAAATCTGCAAACAAAGTTTTTTGAGAAACATGTTAAATAGTTTGATTTTGGCATGTATTCACTTTCCTGTAGTTACTGAATAATACTCATTAAATTACAGCAGCTTTACAAGAATGTGGTACGATGAGGCTGCAGCACAGATGCATCAGAGCAAGAAAGTTCTGTGTGTAATCTCTGGTTTGGACCTGGACTCTTTCTGTGTGGAGTTTGCATATTTCCTTTGTACATGTGTGGGTTTTCTCCCACAGACCAAAAATATGAATGTTATCAGTATAATGAACCAAACCACAATCTCCATTTTCTTTACAATAATGGGATCTCCGCTCATGGGCACTGACTCTCCTTGTGACTCTGCACAGGAAAAAATATGTATATTTGTTTGAGAGAACATCACATCAAAAATCATCTAATTATCCCTTTAAAGTCAAATCAAAGCATAAAAAATATATTACTATTTTTTAAGCAGTCTTTTTTCTTCCGTTCTTTCAGTCAGCCACCTTTACGCCGATGCACAAGCCTCCCATCAGACCTAAATGTTTCCCCGGTGAGCCCAGAGGTCCCTCCCACCTCCAGGGGTACCCCCACCAGGAACACTGATGCTGTGACAAACTGTGAGCCTCTCGCTCCATCCAACACACTGAACACAAGTGTTGCCTCTGGGTTTGTTGAAGCTACCACGAGCGCAGGCAGAGGCTGGGGGTTAGGCAGAGTGCTGGGTTTGCTCCGAAACTTTGGATCCCAGCAAACTTCAGACTCCAAAAAAACAAATGAGTCAGTGTCTTTTTCTTCTGCTAAGTAAACATTTTGAACTTTGCATACAAGTGAAAATATGGAATGTAAGAAAATATTGCCTATTTTATGGCATAACTATCAAAAACAATGTGAATTTGGATGTTTTTGCACTGTTGTATAAGACATTTCATTTCTAATTTTAAAGAGAAATCACTTGGCTCTCTGGTAGGATATGAAAAAAATGTAAGCGCAACAGCAGTGAGAGAACAAAAATGCATGTTTTGATGCATAAACTTTTATATAAATAAAAGAAACAAAAAAATGTGTTTGCAAAAATTTTGGAAAATTTAGGTTTCTCAAAAATTAATGTGTGACATCATCAATCACAGTTTAGTCTGTTTAGTTTTAATAAAACTAAACCGTGGTGGGCACAGTTCCCCTAAAGCACTAATAGGGGAACTAAGAAGTGGAATATTCTTGAATGGCCAAGTCAGTCACCTGATCTCAACCCAATTGAGCAGCATTTCACTTGTTAAAG
>JARVGW010000002.1:2626645-2647537 GCA_031762495.1 Anablepsoides rubrolineatus | reverse complement strand
TTCATTGTGGTAATGTCTAGAACCAAAATTAGAAAAATGTTGTCTCTGTCCAAATATATATGGACCTAACTGTATGAACCCAAATAAGGCTGTGGAAGAAACAAAAGAATAATCATTCAAAGTGAGAGTTTTACAGTTCTTGTAAGGTTTTGTTTGCTAAAGTGTTGTTTTTTCTTTTTACAACAGAATTGTTAATAGTTATTAAAATTTATGAGTTTAAATATTGAGTACAAAATGTACAAAACACACAATGAAAAGGAAAATGTAACAAGCAAATTAAACCATAAAATTCTAAGAGTTTAACAAAGTTAGGTATCTAAGTTAAATCATCTTAGAAATAGTACACTGGAATATTTGATGTGTATTTGCCACATGAACTGTTTTATAAGCCAATCAAAATGCTCAGTCACGTGTCAATCAGCTGCTTTAATTGCACGACTGTAAGTTATGCAATCCAAAGTAAAGCCCAGCCCATTTCAACCCCCAACCCCCAAAATGTTCTGGTGATAAGTCATGTTCAATCAATATAGTAGAGCAATCCATAACAGCTGGACTGTGAGGGATCTTTAGAGTGACTATGAGATGTTATTCTGAAGATTATTTCAGTTTATGCAGGATGTTTAACTGGGCTGAGGAGTGGCACATGTCTTTTGCTGGATGTGGGTTCAGGAGCATCTATTATGTTGGAGCTTTGAGCTGTATCCTGGAGCGAGTTCCACGACTGGTCCATGGTGCTTCTATGTTTGGTGGAGCTTCTTCTGGGTGTCTCGTGGCGGCAGCTCTGGCTGTGGGGATTCCCATTGGTGAGTTACCTTACTGCCCTGCCAATTATGTCTATTTTTCTCCCATTGCACATTACTTTACAGAAATTAAATCTGTACTTTACACTCTTCAAACTGACCCTGGTCCTTATCTATGCAAATAAACACATTCGTTCTGCTTTTTATTGGAGCTCAGCTGGCCATTCAGAAAGGTCAGAGATATTTATCTACAAACAGGTGCTGATTCATACTTTGAGTAAACATCAAACATTACTGGGTCACTGACACACGCTGGGTTCATGTAACAGTGAGAGCAAACTCCATAGTTCACATCATACTCAAAGACAACAAATCAGAGCAAAACATCTGCAGACACAAGTGGGAAAATGATGCAAGCTTTCTGAATTTGTTTAGTATATTTTAAACTTTTTTAGCGTATAGCAGAACCTAATTTAGTGGAAGCTAATTGGTCTGTTACAGTTTCCAAAGTTTGCAAAAAATTTTATCAGCAAATCTGCAACAAGAAGCTAGTTCTGCTGTTAGTGTATTAGCAGTTTAGTGGAACTTTCCCCACCACTGATTTTAACAAAGTGAAAAATAGGAGGAAAAAGTGTAGCTGTAATTACACTTACATGTTGTCATTTGCTCTTCAGAAAAGCTCTGTTTTATGATTTTGATCACGGCTAAAGAGGCCAGGAAACACACCCTTGGAGTTTTCCACCCGAGCTTCAGTATGCTGAGGGTGGTGCAGCGCTCTCTGCTGGACATGCTCCCTGAAGATGCCCACCTTCGGGCCACAGGCAGGCTCTGCGTGTCCCTCACCCAGCTGTCGGATGGGAGGAATGTTTTGGTGTCAGAGTTCGCCTCCAGAGAGGAGCTCGTTCAGGTCAAACAGACTGCTGATTTCACCACCTCTGATCCAAAGTGAACCAAATGTCAAGAGGCGGTGTTTGTTTTGCAGGTTCTCACGTGCAGCTGCTTTTTCCCAATCTACTGTGGGTTCATCCCGCCTTCGTACCGTGGAGTGGTGATCATCACAGACCAAGATAAACCCTACAATTTCATCACTGTTGAACATAAAATCATTGAGACTTGTCTGTTTCCACTCAGCTCTACATGGACGGGGCCCTGAGCAACAACATGCCTCTGTTCGAGCACAGGAACACCATCACTCTGGCCCCGTTCTCAGGCGAGAGCGACATCTGCCCCAACGAGGGAAACTTCAACTTCTTTGAGGCCCACTATGGCAACGTAAGCATTCAGGTCAACACTGGAAATGTCCATCGTGTCTGCACATCTTTCCTACCGCCCAGACTGGAGGTGAGTCAGTCTGTCCCAAAGGTTTGGGTTTAAGATTGGTAGAGTTTGAATTTGATCAACTGAATTTGGCCCTCTTGTAATTAGGAGTTATGACGAGATGGTGTTGTGCTTCCTCACCCATAAACTCCCTTATGTAGAACATGATGTTCAATAATCTGGGATTAAACAGGTTCCTGGATCTATGTTATTCTTGGGATGGTCTGCTTGAGATTTATTTTGTAAAACAATTTTTTTTTAAATAAACAAGATGGGTTTTCCCCCATCTCCCCACAACAAAAAACAGTTCTTATTTTCTGTGTTTTATACAGACGCTGGCTGAAATCTGCCACAACGGTTACATGGATGCTCTGCGTTTCCTGAAAGAAAGAGGTGAGCACCCCCACCTCTGTCTTCCTCCCCATGAAGTCTTCTAGCCATGAAATGTTTCACTTTACTCCAAAACATATCATTGTTCAAGTGTTTATGAATTTAGATCTGCTTGGCGCTGAGTGTAATCCTTGCAGTCTAGTGTTGAGCGACAAGTTTCCTTGTTGTGAACCTGCAAAGACAGAAGACTGGAAGAGGATGGAGATGAATAATGGAGGAAAAGGTAAAAAACATCAATGGCTGGACCAGAGACTCACAAAGAACCTCCCAGTGGGTATTAGGAAAGGTAAAGATGAAAAGAAGCTCTGGCTTAAGTCAGTAATTTGATCTAAGTTTTTCTTTTCCAACCTAAAATATGGATGTAACGTTAGTTATAGACGTAACATTAGTCCTCTGATTGTGTGTTTGTGCATTAGTGTTGTGTCAGGTCTGCATGGAGAGTTACGATGCTGGCAGCTGGTGGTCTTCACTCATGAACATCCTTCCTGTGAAGATGCAGACTCTCCTCCTGCTGCCCTTTAACATTAGCCTACTTCTCTTTAAAAGGTAACGTTGATTTGAGTTATCAGAATGGAAATGAATGGTGCAAATGTGTTAAGGTTCTAGGTATGTGTATGTGGAGAGGGGGGGCTCTGAGGCCCTTTCTGTTTTTAATAATGATGGACTGGTTGACAGATGAGGTCAGGCAGGAGCTTCATAAACTGTGATGTTTGCAGACAACATAAGAGAGTAGGGAGCAGGTGGAAGAGAGTCTGAAGAGGTAGAGAAGAGGAAGGAAAGTCTATGACAGTGTGTGACATCTGTGTGTGAATGAGAAGGAAACAGGTGAAGCCATAAAGAAGCAGGGAGAAGAGGTCCTGAACTTTTACCAAGAACATCAAAAGAGGGTGCTCCAAAGCAACGACTTCCAAAGTGATTAGATTCATAAGGAGGACTTTACCTGCTGTCAACCATCTAAAGCAGGGGTGTCAAACTCATTTTAACTGAGGGCCACATGAACATCATGGTTGCCCTCAAAGGGCCAGTTGCATTAAACTTCAATGTTTCATGTTTAACTTCAGCTAAACACAAAATTTCCTGTTCCTCATCTTGTTGCTAAAACTGAGCTCTAAGTGGTATTTCCTACATAGAAACATTATTTTAACAGGTCCTCTTATAAATACTGAAAATTACTTATTAGTAGTTATTTAAAATGACAACCAGGATAACTGGGCTGCAGCAAAAGTAGCTGATGAAAATGCAGTGAATTAAGCCAGTTATTGGCTAATGTCTAGCAGGTTTTTTTGACCTCTCTGTACATCTACCTAGCTGTGGGATGCCATCATTTTGTGGGTAAAATAATCAACATGCATTATGGGAAATATAGGTCATATTCACACCAGGAAAGTCCTTTGGTCAACTTGTTTGGTCCATACCAAAAATTGACTTTTTTTTGGCTGGTGCGGTTTGCAAATGAACTATAACTTGTAAACAAAGCCATGAGGGTGACGATTATTGCTCCCACTGGACAGAAAGGATGGGGGTGGGACTGAGCGCAGACCCAGAAAAAACATGGAGGTCCTGCGTTCTGTGGTTCTGATGTGCACATTCATGGTGTTAATACAACTGCAATACCATTTAAAATGTTAAAAGTAGAGTCAAGACACAATTTGACTTATTTGTAACCCTAATCTTCTCAGACTGAGGAGAGAACTGCAGACTCTCAGCGGTCACAGCAGGCCTCTGCAGACACACACAAAGACCTGCAGGCAGTGACACCAACAGGTTTGTCTTCACAGCAAATTGATCATCACTGCAACACTTCCACATGATAAGGTGCTCATCTCTGCTTTTTATTTTACCTAGTCTCCAAAGCACCATGGCAGCATGTCCCTCTGACTACCTCCAAGAGAAATACTTCATTTCTCAACAATTACTAACCCAGATATTTTCCATCAGTGCCTTCTTGGACTTCAACAGTTGTCTTCATAGCAATGAAGGGTCTCCCTGTTTCTGCATGTGGTGAAGTGATGTGAAAAGCAGAAGTAACAGTGTAAAGGTCAAAATAGTTTGAAAATATAGCCCTTTCCAATTTGCAGATACATAAATATATATATTCTTTGGTTGGTCACACCTTTAAAGCAACTAATTTTTCACCCTAAAATTGTGAAGCATTTATATTTAGATATATTTTTTTAAACTGTAAAGTTGATTTTCTTATTATTTATTAAAGGTTAGAAATAACACTAAACTAAATATATAAAGTTTAAATAAAACTTTGTCTTCTTCTTTATGTCTTTGTTTTAGGTCCTAGTTTAATCCCAGAATATTCTATTTTATTATTATTTATGTTGTACAGATCTGAAATGTCTGGACATAAAGTGCATGTTTATAATAAAGATGACTGGCTGCTTGTATGAATTTGTCCAACAGTTTGGGATCATGTAGACTCATGTTTATCTCATTAAATATCACCACAGCTGAAATCTTGATAATATTCACAAGATTTTAATAACCCTCTAATTAAATAACTAAATTTTGACTTGATTTCTGGGGGAAAAAAATAAACAGAAAAGTAAAAACAAAGAATTGTAACTTAAAGTTTACTTTGTGTTAATTTGATAAAAATGTGTTGATGTTCTTTACAGCAAAAGTGCTTTAAAGATAACTACAATAGTTTTAAAGCTTTGTTTTCAGTTCAGCCCTACAAAAGTACATTTAAATAGGTTTTTAAATAGTAAAGGATTATTTTTTCCACACAGTACTACTAAAGTACAACTATAGGTAAGTTTAAGCTTTTCCCTTACTGTTCTTAGAAATACTGTAAATATAACACGAAAGCAGCACTTCTCAGAGAAATTCTTATTGCACTTTAGACAAAGATGTGATCTGTTATTGCTCAAAGTGTGTGTTAGGGAAGACTCTCAGCAACTACCACACTAAGTTTTAGCTCATCTGTAAAATTGACCAAATTATAGCCATTTTTGTGTTTGCTAAGGTCAGTTGGCAGCCATCTTGAATTGGCCACAAAAGATAATAATCAGCAAAGATACACCCAATGATTATTTCCCCTTCTGTTCAGAGGCTCATGAGAGATTCTGATACCAGACAAAAGGTGAAGGTTACAATGTCCAACATTTTCTACAAACTCATCCTGAATCTAATAAACAACAAAACAATATTTTAGAAAAAACATCATTTGGACATTTTATTTAACAAATGTTTCATAAAATTCCATAAGAGTGACATTTTATAAGAATGAAACATAGTTGTAAAATCTCCAAAACATAAGAAGTAACAAAGTAGTAAGAGCCATTTTGAGTTGTGTAACATGTTAAAAGGCCTGCCAGAGGTTTCCCTGTGGGGAACTTCACAGAGTCTTTGTTTCATCAAGTTTCCATCATGTGTCTCATTAGCTTGTAGCACCATGAATGTAAGAGTAATGCATGTTTAATCCTCACTCCAAACAGAGGATCATACAGAGTCGCGCGGGGAAGTCGAGCTGATAAAATAACTTTTAATCTACTGTTCAAACAGTAGATTTAAACGTTGTTGTTTACTGCAGCACAGTGCAGTTCAGAACAGTACTAAAACTTAGGTTTTTAATGCACGAGCCTCTTCAAAGAGAGGCAACCATCACATCCCTGATTTCACAGAGTTCAAATGAGTGCTGTGAAGGCAATCATACATGTTTAAAACACCACAAAAATTTAAAATTAAATGTGCAGAAATATGATTCTGCAGAACTTCCATCCTAAATGTGTCCATATTCTGCTCAGACATCACTAATAAAAAAAAAATCTAAAAATCTAGCTAAATGAGGTCTGGGATCCCTCACATGCTGCCTTCTTTTGGTCCGCCGCTGATGTTTGGAATCTGATCTGCAAAGGACTCGTTCATCCATTCTCCGTCTGGGAGCTGGCCTTCTGTTTGTGACGTGGTCGCCTCCTGAGCTCCTTCTGAAGGAGGAAAACATAACAGAGCTGTTAGAACTATTGGCTCGAATCATGTAAAACTCATTGTGTCTTCAGAAATGTTTGCACGAAGGAGTTTGGCAAAATGTGACACTCTTACATTGAACAAACCTCCTGTTTTTGTATAAAAACTAATTTCTAATCATGAGGACTTTGTTGAAAGTAAGTTTCTGCAGTCACTGACTTAAAACACAAACGTTTTACTAAAACTGCATTTATTTTACCTAAATGAACTGTGTGTACACTAAAGTGTGCTCAACAAATCTGTTTTTAGTCTTAGAATAGGGCTATGCCAATTTTATTGTTCAGTTATTTTTGATATTTCATTATTTTTATTTCAAGCTTGGATATAAGATTTTAAAGGTTGTATTTACATAATCATTTCAGGGAAAACAAATTACCAGATTTATTCATGTGATGTGATAATTTAAGCCCAAACCATCATCAATAACTTTGGGGGTTGTATTGAGTAAATTCTGACAGATTTTTTTCTAACGCTGTCAGAACTCTGTATTGCAGACTCGGTGATTTGCAGCGTGTGGTTGGTCAGAACTTTGTTGGTGTTTGTTTATGTGAAGCAGCTCGTCTGATCCCATTGATCATGTGAATGTACAGTAAAGTTCACATCTTTGTTCCGTCTCTGTGGTTAACAAAAAAATAATCTTCCAACAGACTGCATTCCTGCAAAGTCGTCTGTTATTAACGTATTTTACAAACTAAGTTTTTTTTCATAGTTTGGTTGGTTATAGTCACTTACCGGTAACTTGCTTGTTGGAGTGCATTTTCATTTTATTTGCAACACAACATTAATGGACAACACCAAACAAAAGAAAAGCACAGACGATTGAACCAGACCATCCAGCAGTATGACGCCAATGATGAGAGGACAGAGGACAGAGGACGGTAAGCTAATAGTAGCTAATGTTAGCTGCTTGTTGCAGTCGTTGTTTAAGGCCTTGTCACACTGTAACGTTTTAGACAACTTATGCCAATTTATGAAAGGTCTAAAAATGTCCTCGCTGAAGATGGGATTTCAAATAAATCAACTGGAAGCTTCGTTTAGACCTACATACTGCAATGCTAACAATTAGATCAAATATCCAGCCGATATGACTAAAACAATGTTCATGAGTCGGCATAGTGTGAGGAGGTCTTTAGTTAAACTTGTGAAAACAAAATGTTACAGTCGTAACTGATTCATGTAAAAGTTATTTCATCCAAGTCATCTGTCTATGTTAATTTGGCATGTCAGGAGTGTGTTATTTCAGATTAAATGTCAGTTCTGATGCAACTTGTATATGATTTTATCCTTTTCATGACACATTTATTGAGCAATGCAACTTGCAGTCTGGAAAATACAATACATCTTCTCATTCTAAATGTCGGATTTCCTATGATATCACTACAAAGCTAAATAAAATAAAAATCAATTATCATATGATCTTTTATTGATATGTAGACAGACCACAAAGGCTGGAAAAATCCAGACATTTGTATGAAATTAAAGGTAGCATTATATATGATTACATTTTTTAAATGTCTTTTAAGCTAAAAAAAATGATCGGGGGGGGGGGGGTGTCTCATTATACTTGAGATCGCATTATACACAAATCAATACAGTAGCAAAAATATTTTCAGCAACAATAAATAAAAAAGAGCAAAATTGTTCTATTCTATCTATCTCTCACTGGTGAGGGAAACATTTGTACAATATAGTTTAGTAAAGTTTAATTAAATGTTTTATGTTGTGTTCAGTGTTTTATCTATGTGTTCATTCCGTGAAAAACAGACATTTGACATGAAAATAAGTGTGAATGCACAACCACATGAGGTTAGCCCATTTGTCTTTGGTTACCTGAGTTTGCAGCAGATGAGAATGTGCAGTGACCATTGATCTGACTTTTAGTCTGGAGGTCTTCAGTTCCTTTCTCCGCATAAGCTCCACCGTAAGCATCTTCATAACCTGGATCATACTGCTCCTCCTTTATTGCTAACCTCTTGGCATCCTCTGTTGGTTTGGAACAGGAAGTGTAAGGAAAATGTTGAACAAAATCTCACAAACCACTCTTAATATAAAGCGGTGCTGATTACAGCAGGTCACATATGTAATAATCCGAATTTCCAGAAAACTGTTGCAGTGAGTCGTGATTTAAAGTGAGCATCTTATGCATCAATCCTGATGCTTCTCAGTAACGATCCTGCTTACCTTTAGCCAACTTAAGGTCAAACGAGTATTCCACCTCCTCGATCTCAGTGCTTCTTTGAACGCCCTTCAGCTGATCTCGGAGCTCCCTCAGTTTAATGTAGAAGTGGACTTTGTCCTGAGCGCGAGGAAACTGGGCACAGCGGGCGCTGGATGAAGGCATCAGATACAGAGCCTTTATGGGGAAAAAGTACTGTTAAATCACTTCTTAAAATAAAAAATACAAAATGTTTTACCTTCCTAACCTGTAAAATGTTTTATATTTTAAAGAAAATATACTAGGAGTAGACAAGTTTGAATTTATTCTTTCTCTAACCTAATAAGAACAACACTATAGACCCAAAAGACCTAAAAAGAATGGCGAACACACTGGTGTAATAAGTTAGGTGTAAGTTTTGAACAAGTTACCAACACCCTAATAGTTAAAGGTAAAGTTAATGGTATGTGACAGGTAAGTTATGCATAAGTTCTCACACTGAATATAAGTTGCTCATAAGTTGACATATGTCAAAAACAAGAGGTAATGATAGCTTTGATTTTCATAACATCTTTTAATTAATCCGTTTTTGGAACAAGGTGTTGTGCACATTCAATTTGGTGTTAGTAAAACCATTTTCAGTCCTGAGAGAAACAATAATTACGATCATTAGAGCACATAATCACACTTTTTGTGGTGTCACCTGTGTGACGTTTTCTCCAATATTTTTCTAAAGTTTCATCAAACATACACAGATGACATCAGGACTCCATGTCTACTTTAAAAAAGTCCTGATTTAATAAAAACAAAATAGTGACAGATTTCTCACCACGTCGCAGTCGGGGATCTTGTGCGGCTGCAAACCAAAATCAAGTTTTTGTGGTTTTTTGCCGAACAGCTCTCTGCAGAACATCTCATAAATACCTGGAGTGGAGGAGGGGGAAACTACTTTAATTCCATAAATCCCACATTTTCATTACAACTGTTGCACTTATGAGAGAAAATAAACTTTACATTTTCCGTTGAACACAGCAATAAGTGGTTTATATTGCTTCAGCTTCTCCACGAGAATTTTGCCTCCTTCACGTAACTCCTTACTGGAGATGTAAGCAAATTAAACAGAATTATAATTGATTTGTTTACAGTCAGCATTAATGTTTTTCTAGTGTTGCTGCAGTCCACTGATCATTAGTCTACATGCCCACCTTGAGAGGTCTTTGCTCCCTGGTGTTGTTCTCGATACCATGTTGGTGAAGCCCATTTTGTATTTGACAGGCAGCGACGTGTCATGCATGTGGTTGAGCTGCTCCTCTGTGAATCCAGACAGATACAGGCATTTCCCTGTAATCAAAAGGTTTACAGGTTATTCTGTTTTGTTATGTTCAAAGTTCTACTTCTGTGAAGAACATAAACATACAAATGTGTCTTCTGAGAGCACAGTATGGACCCGAGCCAGGTTTAAAGAACAGTAGAGATGTTACTGCACTCCCTGACCGAGCTACAGGCAAAACAACGTGTGTCTTTTGTTTTCCCTCTTTACTGGATGAGACACATCCTTGAAAGTTCTATGCTGCCGGCAGCTATAGGTTTAGGAATCTGTAACAGTAACCAGTCTGTGTTGATAAAGTTTCCAAATTAAATTAAATTTGTCTGACCAACCCTGCAGCTCTCATTTACAGCCGTCTCGTTCGGCTCGGTACTTCTCTCCTCTCAGCAGGGTTGTTTACAGCGCACACGATTTCCGGTTAGCTTCTTAGCTTAGCCTCCTTCACAGTGAAGCTGGCACACATACGTCGCAGCAAACAGATCCAATCATTTTAAACTTCAGCAGAGGCCACGCCTCCAGCAAGAATCACTTCTCTATAGCCGAATGAAAGCTGAATCAAATCAGAATATTCAGACTGAGGCGTTTACATGACGCATTTTATTACAACTGGCCGTCTAATCCGATTACTCATGTTCATGTAAACACAGTTACTGTACCACCTTTTCCCCCCTCCCACACCCATCTGTGATCTGGTTCCTGGAGCAAGCTGAAGGCCTCACAGAATGAACAGTTAACATCAATATTCTGGACAATGGCTGCTGGCTGGTTTTGGGTTCTTGATTCTTCGAGCTTACTATTCAGATATTCACACAAGTGCATACAACACTCATGGTTTCAGATACACGCCCCCCCTAAACTCACTTACTCCTCCAGCTAATAAATGTGCTCTATGCAGAGATTTTTTTCTAAACACCATCGTGTTTAAGTTGTTCAAAAAGCTATCTACAACAGGTAAGACAGGAATTGTTCATAACTTCTCCATAGAACCTCACTTAAAATCAGAACTCTCTTTTACACACAGACTTGTTAAGCTGCTGCTGTTCTCCTTTGATAATTTATACAGATCAAACAGCTCAGCATCATCAGTTTCTGCCTACAAACAACAAGTCTGTTTCATGTTTATAGCTAATTAACAACAGCATTTTGTTTTACACTGCATATATGCTTTTTCTTGACCTTAACATTAAGAAAAATCACTGTTTTAATATCAAACAACTGTAAACGAGTATCAGAACTTACAGAAATGATTTCCTGGACCTGGAAACCAGCGACCGATAAAAGCTGCCATCAGTCCTGGATTGATACCAATCTGAAAAAACACACAAGCTGTTTGTTAAGATCACAAAACCAAACATATTCCTAGTGACATGTATCATCTCATACAAGGCCAGTCTTACAATGACATAATCCAGGTTGTAATCCAACAGGTCTGGTAAAGTCTTTGTCATGACTTCTTCCTCTGACATCCCTTTGAAACGGTCCACTTTCCTTTTCACCTTCTTGAAGCTCTCGTCTATCTTCTCCTGTTTTCCATCAGCCGGAGCTTCGGCTGCCTTTTTGGGCTTTGGACCTGGTTTGGCTTTTGGCGCATTTGGGTCCTTGGGTGCTTTTGTTTTTGGAGCCTTGGCGACTTTTGGTGGTTTGGGTGCACCTGGTTCCTTGGGTTGTGCTGGTCTGCCTCTCTTTTTAGCAGGGGCTGGAAGAAAAGTGAAAGGACGTATAAAAAAAAAAAGGTTTTCTTACAAAGGGTAACAAAGGGTCTATACAAACAACAACAACAAAAAGCCCTATAAGATTTTTAACAAGTCAAACATTAATAAGGTCATAACTAACACAGATAGATTCTCTAAAATTATACTTAGTAGAAAAACAAAATAACATTTTTATAAAATATTACATTCCAAAACAATGGTTTATTCAAAAAGCATCACAGTACGTTTAGTCAGGTTGGCCGGTTCCATCTGCTCCATCGTGGGTTCTGAGTTTGCCATGTGTGCCTCAGCTGCCTCTCCAGTGTGATTCTCTGGGTAATGAAACTGATGTTTGGGGTCAAAGTTGGCGTATTGTGCCTGGAGAGCCTGAAATTGCTGGGCAGAGCGAACCCTGTAGTTAAAAGGGAATGAGAAAATAAAGGATTAATACTAATAACACAAGCAAAATGACGGCAGGATGTGCTGGAAGATTTAACCAGAGTTTAATCCGTGAACAATGCCCCATTATAAACCTTTGAGTTTTAACTAATTTCAGTGTTTTACTTCAAGGTGATGGATGAATTATTCATTAAAAAACAGTTAGTTTTGCTTTTAAGTTGAATATGCATTAATAAAAAGATGCAAGAATTAATATAAAGCCTCTCTAGAACTACCTAAAAACATTAAATACATACATAAAAAACAAATACAAAATATATTGGTAGCTTATCAAGATGCTTTAAGAATATTCCTCAGACGTCCATGATGGATATCTGCCAGTAAAATGTTTGTAAAACGTGTCTGTATAACTTTAAGTGTTGTCTGGATGCATCAAACTATTTTATAATAGGATGTGCTGACAACTGCAACCTACAGTGATTTTTAGAATTTTTGGAATAGTATTGGAATAACTGTTTATCTGTGTCTTGTGATGTTTTGTTTCATCTGCTTTTTTACTATTTTTTAATATATATATGATATGGACTACTTTTTGTCTTGAAATAAAGAGTATACAAAAATAAATATAAATATTGCAAAATTTGAAAAAAGCTAAACATTTTTCAGTCAGCAAAAGTCTCTATTAAAACTTTAAAAGCCTTGAAAAGTTTTTATTGTAACAAATACTTAGTTATAAAACTAAGATCATCTTTTGAAGAGAAAAGACAGCGTTATAGTTGTTTTGAATCGTGTAAAAAGAGATGTGCAATCTCATGCCTGATCTCAAGAGATAATTGAGAAGACTTGGCTACAACTATCACACCCAAAGTTAGATCAACATCAGTAAAACTGAACGAGCTACAGTTTTATGTGTTCGCTAATGTCTATTAGATATAGTGGTCACCTTGATTTAGGATGTCTCCAGTTAATCAGTTGGATACATTCATCCAATGATTACTTAATTAGAGTTTAATTGAAATTCATATAATGGTTCATTAGATATTTTGCTAACACAACAGACAAGCAAACACATCCATACTCTGTTAAAATCATACCTGCCTTTCACCTTCGGTGGCAGACAATAACATTATTATTATTATTATTATTATTATTATGAGACAGACTGGACACACTCCTTTGTTTTGATTTGTCTGATCCACATCATAATACAGAACAAACAGAACAAACTGCACATCCGCAGCTTTGTTGTCAGTTTTGCTTCACATCTGAGAACATGAACATGATGGGGAAAATAAAGACAAAAGAACAAATAGGAGCACATGCTTTCATTTCCATTTAGAGACGTGTCAGATTGCATTCTGGCCACTTTGACGAGGAAGACTCACCACTGATGAAGATACTCCGGGGAGACAACAGGCAGTGATCCATTCAGTTTTTCTTCCATCTTTTGGCAGGTTTAACTTTAATAAAACCAACATGCATGTTGAGGAAACAAAGCTAGTTGTTGAACAGAAGATTAAACATGTAAATCTATGCTAGTATGAAAGTGAATGCATGTGCAAAGGCTTTAAAAAAAAGGTGGAAAAGGACAACATAAACCAGAACATAATGATAGACATTTGAATGGTAATAAAACATTTAAATATAAAGTTACACCACTATACAACGTAGACAAAAACATTGATTTTGTTCATCGTCATGCACCAGCTGAATTTATAATCATTGCTCTTCCAAGCTAACAATCTACTTTAAAGCTATCAGAAACTACCTGTTTCATTAAACTGTTTCTAATAAACACTTAACTTAAGGTTTATGTATAAATTAAAACCAGATAAATCACATTCGTAGTGACAGGATGAACAGCCCTGTTAAAAAGCTATACAGCGCCACAAACACAGCTAATGTTAGCCAATAGCTAACTTAACACGGCTGAATGGTTTACCTTTACTGCGATTTCCCCACTCAAAAAACTCTGAATAATTTCACTCAGTTCCTGAAGATCATCATACCTTTTACAGATAAGGTGTAATCGGTTTCTTCTAAGACGATAAATGCAGTTATTCCATCTATTCTACACTTAGATTGACAATATTTGCGATGCTACAGAAGCAACAAAGACATGTTAGCCGAGCCGGTCAACTTTGACATCGGAAGATCTTAAGTCAAACACAAGAGGGGGTGGATTTAGAAAGTAGTGTTTTAAACTTTTTAACACAGTTGAAGTCACTGTTACAAATTCATATATAAAAACAAATAACTGAAATTAACTTTTAAATTAAATTTGTTTAGAACCCATGTTTAAAGTGTAAACTACGCAATATAATCCCGAACAAGTTGAATTAACACCCCTATGTCGATAATGGTATGAGCTGGTTTAAAACACCGCTAGCACGTTTTCTATTGGCTGCTGTAGTTTAAAGGGCCAGGTCGACTTGTAGTTCAGTGATAGATTCCTTTGATTTATAATCTAAAGACAGCAAGTTCTAGTCTATATTGTGAATAAAACAAATGTTATTAATTTTAACACTGTTACATTTATATTTCAGATGATTATTTTAAGTATAAACCTTGTATTTATGAGTTAAATAACAAATAGGTCAAAGTTTGTTTTTCTAAATTTGAAGACCATACCAGACAGAACCTCAGTTTGTCAAACTGATGATTCTGTCCTGAACCCATCACCCAAATTCAGACCTGATAAGGTTGTCATTTTGATCCTCTTGTGACATCTTGAAGTTTGGACAGGGGCAACAAAAGGCTGTAAAAGTTGTGTGAATATTGAAGAGCTGGTGAAGCAGGGACTCAAAAATGTGTATATTTTTTCAACTATAAACAGTTGTTCTTTCATTTCTTAAATTATAAAGCCCATCTGCATTTGCCTAAAGTATAAAACAAACAAGGTTCTCAAATTTGTCATCATTATTTTGTTTTGTCAAACCAAACCAGAATTTTAAAATTCATATTGAAATTATTTTTAAATTACAAGACTCCTAAAAAGGAACAAAGTGGTCAAAATCTTGCTTCCCCTCTAAAAATATGACAGAAGACGCTTTAAACATATTTTATGTATACTTTTAATAGTATTTTTTACATATTAGACTTCATAACAAAACTTGATGCAAATAAGGTAACAGTGTTATAATCAATTGAATAAAAACAGACTAAAAGATGAGGGACAAGAATTTCTCAAACCTCATAATAAACATGAAACACATTTTTCTCAAAATACAAAATCCTTTACTGGAAACATACAAAATGCAATAAATAGTAAATAATACAGAGTTATAATTAAATACACACATCTAAGTGTTATTTTTTTTTCCTGCAGCAGCTCAGAAACCACACAGCTCCTCTTCTTTCATTCCTTCACTGTATTCCTGTTAAAACAGCAGTTCGGGTGATTTTGGGGTCTTTAATTGAGCAACAACTCCAGCTGCAGCTGTTTTGTCGTATTATCTGCTGACTGGACTGCAGAGATCATTTCTGTGAATAAATACATTTTAAAGTACCACATGTTAGTCATCACAACACCAACGGATACAGTTTTAAACACACCTTGATTTTCTTCAGTTTTTCCACAATAATATTGTGTTTGTTACATTTTATATCAAGTTAAATAAATGGTTTTTTAGCACATATTTGCCTCAGAAACAAAGCATTAAACGTTATATCTAAATGTAACTTAACTACCTGAGTTAATCTTCGTCCTGTCCTCCTCTGCCTCAGCTGTTTTGTCTCATTTCATCATGAAGCCCACTGCAGCTTTCATACTCCGGATCCACTTGCTCCTCCTTGATGGACATCCTTTTAGCATCCTCTGCAGCACAAAGACACCAGCTGTGAGTTAGAGACTCGTCTAGAAAAACTCCTGCTCACGTTTTAGAACCTCGTCACGCACAGACGCATCAGCTGAAGGCCGTACCTTTAGCTAGCTGCAGGTCGAAGGAGTACTGCGTCTCCACCACCTCGCGGCCCGGGGCCAGACCTTTCATCTGGTCCCGCAGCTCCTTCAGCTTGATGTAGAAGTGCACCTTGTCCTGCGCGCGGGGAAACTGGGCGCAGCGGGGGCTCGACGACGGCATCAGGAAGCAAACCTACGACGTGGAATTGATGACAGAGAGATTTTTATGGAGTGAATTTAAAGAAGAATTCTTTGATTTTCCCCACATACCGTCTCTGTTTCTGGGATTCTATAAGGCTGCAGACCAAAATCCAGATTCTTGGCTTTTACACCAAAGATTTCTTTGCAGAAGATTTCATAAATACCTGAAAAAAGACACAAAGAAGTTACAGCCAAACAAACTAGTATCTGCTATTTAAGCTATTGAATAATTAAAAACAGGTTACCTTTGCCATTAAAAGCTGCTATCAGTGGTTTATATTTCTGTAGCTTTTCTAGTAACTGTCGACCTCCTTCACGAATTTCCTTACTGAGACACAAACCAAGACAAAAATATATTATTTTACTTGATCTACTGTGTTGGTGTTTGAGGAAAAGCATGCAAAACAATTACAAATCCTATTTTTGTTTTACAGAATAGAGCCGTAAGAATCATTACTGTCACCCATCAAATTCATTGTTCCATCAGTTGAAGTTATTGAAGTTCTATGATTTGGTTGATTATAGCATTTTGTCAGTTATGTTTGGGCTCATAAAAATACATTACCTTCAAACATCCAATTACATTTTGTTAAAAGAGAGATTTGTTACAATCTCAAGGGGACAGAGATGTTTGTTAAAGACCAAATTTAGAAAATGTTTGAGGGAACGGAGTACTTCTAACTAACTAACTAATAAATTCTTTATTATTAATGCTGAACACTGGGCAGTCGTGGATTTTTGCTCAAATAAAGCAGCTGTTTTTGTAACCTGGCAAAAGTCTGACTGAATTCTACTTTTACTTCAAAATGATGTCGTCAGAAAACTAATCCCTAAATCTTGTTTCCTCACTTAGAGAGGTCCTTGCTGCCAGGGGTGGTCCTCTCCACCATGTTGGTGAAGCCGATGCTGTAGTCCTCCGGCAGGTTCTGGTCTTGCATGTAGTTCAGCTGCTGCTCAGTCAGACCGGAGAGGAACAAACATTTCCCTAAAACACAGAGAGAGAAAAAAAATACTTTCAATCCAATGAGTTTTAAAAAAAACAAGCAGGAAAATAATCAAATTAAATGAAAGGCCTTAAAGGAACGCATGTCACCCAGCACACTTCATGCTAGTTTTACACTAAATTCATCTTATAGTGAGAAATGTTGGGGTTACAGCTGTTAAACCTTAAAAAATTGTCTTTTGAATTTTCACACAGTTTCGCAAAATCAGTTAGGGCTCAGAGTGCGTGCTGGGAATAACTCTCAGCTACTACCACAGTATTGACCTCACTATCTGCAAAACTGACTGAGGTTATAACAATGTTTCTATTTGTCTGTGGCAGCCATCTTGAATCAGGTCGACCTCAAAAGTTACGATTATTATGATTATTACTTATCGAGAGTTCCACTAATATATTTGCAGTGGTTCATGAGGTATTGTGTTACAACAACAGATAAATGAACACACACAAGCAGAAACATTATTGCCTGTCTTTTCTCTATCCTTCTGATTTTCTCAGTCGCAGAGGTCAAATTTTAATATCTTAAAGGGGGAGCAAGATGTGGTGAAGGATTGTCTAAAAAAATGTTCCTCGTACCAAAAAAATGCACAAAAGATTTTTTAATTTAATTTAATTTTTTAACCGGAGTATCCAGGAAAACCCATGCATGCACTGGGAGAACATGCAAACTCCCTGCGCTGTATTTGTATTTCATTTTTCTTAACTTCTTTTATTGTGCATGTTTAATGTGTTAACTGCAATGAAACTATATTTTTTTACAGGTGGTTTTTTATTTATTTATATAGATTGCAAATTAGAGTGAAGAAATAAAAAGTTTATCTTTAATTTTGTAGATGAAGAAGAAGTAAAACGTTCATCAAACCTGTTTGGTAAAACTAAAATTGTTGATATAATAAACATAATAAAAGTGAACACTGGTGTGTATTTTCTGTTAGCTGTGAAACAGAATTTTAACCTACAGAAATGGTTTCCTGGGTTTGGGTAATGGTGTCCTTTGAAAGCTGACAACAGTCCAGGATTTATTCCAATCTGAGGAGAAAAATTAAGGTGTTTTCATAGAAATGCAATGGGGGGAAAAATATAGACTTCTTCAGTTGTAACACAAACCTGAACCTAAATCTGGGCTAAAGTGAACCCACATTTTTATTTACACATGAACAGATCCAGTCATCTGTAGAAGAGCAATCAAAATAACTCACAATCAAAATGTCCAGGTTGTGGGTTATAACGTCGGGGAGGGTTTTGGCCATGACCTCGGCCACCGACATGCCGTTGAAGCGGTTGAGAAGCCTCTTAGCCTTTTTAGCCGCCTCAGCCTCGTCTTCTTTTGTCTCACCATCCTCTGGTTGCTGCTTGGGTCGACCTCGTTTCTTCTTTACCAATGTCAGAACTACAAGAGAAAGAAGACATGAGCTGAGAAATGATTGGATATAAAACCAATGAAAAACAAGAACTTTTATAATGTAAAAATCCAAGGTGAAGACACTATATTTACTTAACAAAAAAAGATATAAAGTGTCTGAATGTAAAGGGTTTGTTTATACCTTGAGGGGGGTCAGAAGACTGAACCATCAGCTCCTGTTGCTGGACTGACTGTTGATACTGAGGCTGGTACTGAAATGTAGGGTTCTGCTGATACTCCCTGAAGTTCTGCTGGAAGACCTGCTCCTGGTATTGATGGTTTGGGACTGGGGGGTAACTGTGGTAAAAAGGTTCCTGGTAAAGAGGTGGGTCCATTTGGACAGATAACCCGGACATAACATTCTCTGCCCCAGGACCTTCGGTGTAATGATACTGATACGGCATCATATTTGGTGCCTCTTGGTGCTGCAGACTGGCCTGATACCTGGGGAAAACAAGGAAGAAGCTGATGGTGAGAACAGAGATGGTGAAGAAAAGACCATGGAGGGTTTGCAGGAAAAAAGCACATTTGGTTTTAAATGGAGACATAGATTTACAACACTTACAATTTCATATGAGTAAGATGCCAAACTCAATATTAAAGGTAGGTTTTGACCTTACATCTTGCGAAAAGCAAACATGACAATATGTCAAAGCAGGGGGAGTAGGACTGTAATGTATCAGTTTCTTCACCTTTGTTTACTCACTAAGCCAGAGGGTCTCATCACTGCAAATCATCAACCTTCCACTACTGTGCTTCGTAATTGGTGTAAGATGTTTTTGCCTATATGTTATGTTTGATGATAAACTAGTTATTTTCCATTGTAACTGCAGTCTGAGATATTCAAGATAAATTCCTCGGTCAAAACATTATTACACGACATTACAAAAGTCACTCTCTTTGTGTAATTATTTAATACAAATGGTCGCAAAGCCGGAATGCTAAGCTACTAGTAAAATGACAACATTACGGAGTTATTTTACCACATTAGCAAAACAAACGTGTGTGTATATAAGATTTTATACGAATATTTAACATACCTGTCGTACATTTTCTCCTGGGGGTTTAAAGGGAAGTCTCAAAAACAAAGACCATCTGATTTAAAACGAGTCTTCAAATTCGGTTTACTTTTTAATTTACTGCCACCTAGTGTACGTGGTGCGAACTACAATGACAATTTTATTTTGTTTTTAGGCTTCAAATTTAGAATCCTATAGATAACAAGTAACAATAAACGAAAAGTATGTTATTTATTAATTCAAACATGAAAAACACACGAGTTTACAAACCTGAAACACGGACATCTTGAGTTCATACTACCCACTCCCTAGACGGCGACAAATAATGTTCTTAAGCATGCGCTAACACATATTTATAACGTAGAAGAAGAATGCTGCCAAAGATCGTATGTTTAGTGAAAATAATCCCTCCTTCACGTAAAATCAGATTCTCAGAACCAGCTCAAAATGAGCGAATTTGATTCTAAATCTTGAATATCATTAATATAATGTAAGACTAGATTGTTTTCTGCTGATACTCGCAGTGTTAATAAGAGATATAATATGATGAGTAACATACAAAAGACGTATATAGCCATGTGTAGTGGATGTGCTGTAACTTTTGAATGTTAGAGTTACCATACGCATTCAAGCCGACTAAAAATAGTCCACAGAAAGCACCCTTATATTTTCTTATTTCGAAACTGAAGCAATAACATAATTAATTAAATAGACGCGTAAACGTCGAGTTAAAAGGGATGAACACGTAATATTTTATCTGGGACACAAAGTGTGGAGTGAGACCTCTTTGTATTTTCTGAATCAAAGTAAATGTTAGCAAAACAGCACGACCTGCTCATGTGTCTCAATGACGGACTCTGTGGTTTGTGGAGGTGAAAAACAGCGTCTTATACATGTTAATAACCTGCTAGTGACATAACAAGCAAGGTAATGTTTTACAAACTTCACTTTATATTATTTTGTGTGTTATTATCAGCCAAAGGGCAGTCAGAGGAAGATAGAAATGCATCAACTTAAGCCACAAAATAAGTCCATATCTATTTGGCACAAGTTTTATTTTTAACCTGTTTACTGAAATATATTCAAGTTATTGTTACATAACATACATGAATATAAAGTCCAGATTTTTAACTTTCATTTGAGGGTTTCTACATTAAAACTGTAAGAAGGGTTTAGTTCCTATATGTACCCTCCCTGCTTTTAAATGAATCAAAAGTAATTGGACAATTCACCCAAAGGGCAGGTTTGGGCAATTATTTCATTGTTCGTCCGTACGTTTTCTGCTGCTTATATGCCCGGAACACCTCACCAGGGAGGCGTCCAGGAAGCATCCTAACCAGATGCCCGAGCCACCTCAACTGGCTCCTCT
>JARVGW010000002.1:2603117-2608648 GCA_031762495.1 Anablepsoides rubrolineatus | reverse complement strand
ATTTAGCTGAATGCTTGTTTAAAGAAGAGGGTTTTCAGACCCTTCTTGAAAGACTCAATATCAGTGAGAGAACGCAGGGAAGTGGGGAGAGCGTTCCAAAGACTCTGAGCCATAAACGAAAAAGCCCGGTCACCTCGGGTCTTGAAACCAAGACTTAATTTTAATTGCACTTATCAGTTCTTTTGCAACCCGGAAGCAATGTGTTTCCTAATAAAAACAAAATTTACTTTAGAATGTCTTGAGTAATTTTTTTTACCATCTAATTCATGCTGCCGTTTGCTCAGCACTTCAGCTGGCGAGTAATGTAATGTTACTTAAACAAAAAAAGAAAACAGTTTCCTGCTCTTGATTCATTCAGCCTGACTCAACATGGTTGTTGAATGTGACCACTGTTGTGAGGGCAAGAACTCCTAATGTTTGACATTTTGGCAAGAGGTTGTAGTAGTAAACAAAGTCAGCGTGGCAGCCACCTGTCAGAGGTGCCGGCCAGCTGCATGTTGTTAATGGGTCATTAGTCTGCACCACGCAGCACTGTTTCTCATTAGCAGTGCACATTACATTGTGCGTAGAGACCTGCTAATACGTGTTTGTGTTGGTAGGTGCTGAAGCTGCTGGCTGAGATGAGTCCATTCTGTGGCGACATGGAGAAGCTTGAGGCCAACCTCAACATATTGTTTACCAAGCTTCTGGTAAGAACGGTTTATTATTGTCCAAGATGTAAAAATGGTCATTTGTTCAAAAACCTAAATACACTTTGACAAAAAAAAAAGGCTTTTTAATACACATTTAAAGTTTTCCTGTTTTCTTTCTTTGTAGGAGTTCATGCCCTTACCACCAGAGGAGGTGGAAAACGGTGAGAACTCTGCGAGCGAAGAGCCCAAACTGCAGTTCAGTTACGTCGAGTGTCTCATCTTCAGCTTCCACCAACTGGGCAAGAAGCTTCCTGACTTTCTTGTTGATAAAGTGGATGCTGAACACCTTAAAGACTTCAAGATCAGGTAAATGTGATGCAACCTAAATTTGTTCAAATGCATACTGATATTAAAGGAGGCATATCATGCAAAATTCATATTTTTAGCCTTTAAATACATATTGTTGTGCGCTTGGTGTCTCTAAGAGTGCAGAAAGTTAAATTTAGTCTCTGTCTCTGTGCTGCATAGATATCTATATATTCTTTTGGGGTCATATTTTTTAACCTGTTCAGTTTTCTCTATTTTCTATGAATTTGTCTGAAATTTTAGATCAAATTATTTGTGACAGAACTGACAAATGGACTCACCAAGTACAAATACAATAGATGTACATTTATTGATAACATTCTGGAAGTTTCAGTCAAATTCGTCCAGTGGTTCTTGTGATTTTTTGCTAATAAACAATGTTGACTCTAAGAGTTAATGCTAATGTTTTAAGCAGGCACTGACAAAAAGCATTATTGCTCTTTTTTTCTGTGGCAGCAGGAGAATAAAACTATTGTAGTTGTGTGATTGTTTATCTTGCTGTCAGCTTGATTTTTGAATTTGTATTAACACGTTAGGAAAACTCACCACAAAGCTCTATTTTAAATAAAAAATGTAAATTTCAGTAAAGAGACGCTCCTTTTAAATAATTTTGTGTCAGAATTCATTGTGAGAGTTCATAACTTTACATAAGTTAGTTTTCATTTTATATTTACCTGTTTTTTTTTGTTCAACAGGTTACAGTATTTTGCCCGAGGCCTGCAGGTTTACATCAGACAACTGCGAGTGGCTCTGCAAGGAAAGACAGGAGACGCTCTAAAGACAGACGAGGTATACTGATTTTTACTTGCTTCCCTAAACTTCACTTTTATGATACTTACTTAAACACTAAAAACTAGTGAGGGATATAAAACTTTAATCTGTATAATATCTTGAAGAATGATTTTGTTGTTTTATCAGAACAAGATCAAAGTGGTGGCCCTGAAGATCACAAATAACATCAACATTCTTATCAAGGTAAGGTTTTCTTAAAGAAAGTAAAATAAAATCTGTGTAAATATTGAGTATTTATGTTATTAATTCTTATTTTTCCTTCAGGATCTCTTCCACAACCCTCCATCATACAAGAGCACAGTTACTCTGTCCTGGAAACCCGTCCAGAAGCCGGAGGCAGTAGCGTAAGTCCACTTCAGACACAAGAGCCTTCATTCTGAACGCTCCTGTTTCTTCATCTTATTTACTTTCATTTGCAGGGTCAAGCGTCCTTCAGGGGAGGAAATGGGATCTGGGGGAAGCACAAAAAAACTGATCGCTCCTCTGCCTCGGCGGGATGCACGGCAAATTTACAACCCCCCCAGTGGCAAGTACAGCGCCTCTATTGGCAATTTTTCCTACGGTGAGAAATACAAGGTGGCACTTTTTACTTTGGTGGCACAGGTTTTTTTATATAGTTTCTAATTCACATTGCACTTTGAGAGATCCCTATCTTTAATTTAGTTCAGAATGTCCCAAATTCTCTCCAAAGGACCAAATAAAGTCAAAGTTTTAAACATTTTTACTAAGAAACCACTCACTCTTTTTAGGTAGAGCTCGTAGGATAACAGTTTTTTTTTTTTTTTTACTAAATTTAGATTAGTCCAGTACTCCATTTGTGTGCATGTGTTTGCGATCATTAAGATTATTCAGGTACACATGGTTATTTATTTTTTAATAAATGCATCACACGTGAACTAGATGTCAAATGTAAAAGTGGTTTTAGCTGAGCAAAAACTCATGTTTAGTCATCACGGTTTATCATCTTAGCAGCATGGGTAAATTTTGGTTATTGATAATGATCAAAGCTGATATTTAACTTAATTATGACACCGAGGCTGAAAGTTATTAGTAAGGTCAGGGTTTGACAGAACAAAACCAAACTTAGTATAAAAGCTTGATTATTTAAACAAATCAGTACAGCCTAATGAGAGGAAAATATACTGCCTGCTTGTTTTTGAACAAACTGGTGAATTATCTTGAACCCAGCAGCAGACTTTGTGTTAGTGACCGACTGTAAAAAACTGTAAATATAAACTCAGTTTGTTCACATCGGATCACTGATCACACACACAATATTTGTGAACTCCTGCACACTTGTCACTGGGAAATTATTATTATTATTTTTTAACAATTGAAATGTTTTTACTGAAGTTGTATTTTCTCTACCTTTTGTCTCTCCAGAGCAGCGCGGCGGCTTCAGGGGCGGGCGAGGACGAGGCTTCGGAGCGAGGGGCAGCAGAAGCCGAGGCCGGGTCTACTGAGACACAATAGTGTACATTTTGCTCTTTGTACTGCATCACATCAGGATCTTTTCCACACAATAATGGACTATTTGTCATCTTCTGTATTTTTTTTTTTAAAGGCTTTGCTTTTACAAGGTTTTGGTTTGTGTTTCTTTCTTTTTTTTTGGGAGGGGTGGGCATGTTTTCTAAATGTCTGGTCCCAACTTTTCTACTTGTCATTTCAGTATTTAGTCTCTGTAGTTCTCTTAGCCAAGGTGATAGTAAATCCAAGTGTGTGGTGTTTTGTCTTCATTTTTGTCTCAAACTTTTAAACACGTATTTTTGTGAAACAAAAGACTGCCAACTTATAACTGATCATTTTTGTCAGATAGTTGTCAGAACAGAGAGAAACAGATCCTCTTGTCTTGCAACATGTCAGTAAATACATTTACTTTCTTTTTATTTAATCCTGTTTTTGTTTTGTTTTTAATTGGAGCTTAAGTTGAATTGGCTGACAGTTACTTTGTAAGAATTGTTGATGCTGTTTCATTGGATTTTTATCATAAACTTGTATGGAAGTATGACCCACTGTCTTTATGAAATCATTACAAAGATTTTCTGTTAAAAAACATCCTGACTTTTTGTTAGTGTGTTACAAAATGATTATCCTCCCTTGGTATTCTGTAGTCTGTTGCCTTACAACCTGGATTAATGGATTTTCTGGTTAACTTTAGGTAAGGCACATGGGCAAAATTCGCCTGATTAATAAAGTTAAATGTGGGCAAATAACTTCTTTTATTAGTTCTAAAAATACAAAACTAAAAAGCAGTGCACTTTTATTAATGCTATTAGTAGAAACTGAAAATTTGTGGAGCAGCATAGTAGAACAGTGGCCTGCACTGTCCCCTCACAGCAAAAAGGCCACAGGTTTGATTCCTGGCTGTGGTCTTAAAATGTAGAGTTTGATTCATGTACATGTTTTCTTCAGGTACTCTGATTTCTTCCCACAGACTTGTAGATTGGGTTAACTGGTTACCCCATGTGTGAAAATGTCTGTGTCCTGGTGATGGACTTGTCCTAATATTGAACATTTTGACCATTGAGAACAAAACCCAAGCAAAACAAAAACAGCAGTCAGATGGTCAAAGATGGTAGACAGACCTGAAGAGACTTGCTGAAACTGATGTAAAAGGTGGTGATACAAAGTATTGACGTATGCATGCACCATTTTATCTGTCTCCTTCCCATTTTTATTATACTTGGACTGGTTTAAAACAAATTTGTCTTGATATTCAACCTACACAAGGTATTCAAGATGAAAATTCATATAAATTGCACATTGTGAGGTAATAAAACAGACAAAGCAAAGGGGTGTGACCATTTTCAATCCTTTTCCTTTTTCAGCCTTTGAGAAAGTTATTCTAGCTCACAATTTGCCACCCCCATGTTGAACACAGAGGGTCCTGTGTGAATCCATCAGTGTTCCCCCTTTTCTGTCTACAGAAGGTGTGTGAACTGGTAAAGGGTAGAATCAAGCTCTCAATTATTGAAAGAGCTATAAATAGCTCCTGTCATGTTCACAGCTTGTTTTTTTATTTTCACAGTCAGGTGGTGGAGCCTCCAGTTCTCCAGGGGAACAGTCTGACCGTGTGTGTTTTCTTACATGAACACATAAATGCTTTAACATGAACGAGGACTTCCATCAGCTGCAGTTTTTTAATTAAACAAAAAAAGAAGCATCACCTCAACACAGGTATCATTCACGACCTTAAAGCATTGATGACTTGCTGATCAGCAAATAATCATTGATAAATTGCAATGTTGCTATTTTTGACTCCATGTGTTAAAATGACTAAAAACAAAAAGAGGATCTAAGAAAATGGAGGTAGAGCACACAGCCAGCTCTCAGTGGAAGCAACAGGTGTATTCCTGGACTTCTCACCTGCTTTTGATTAATAAATAAAACTCATGGTATCTATCTATCTATCTATCTATCTATCTATCCATCCATCCACAAATGTTTTTAATGGCAGTCTGAAACCAGAATCACAAATTTAGAAACAATTATAAATAAGGAATTATAAATAGTGGCAGAATGGGTAGATAAAATAGGTTGGTCCTGAATATATGTAAAACTGATTGCTGGGTCAAATTATAATATTGATAATAATGTGGTGTTAAATATTAAAATTAACTTCACTACCAGGTATCTGAGACCAAACTTCTGGGACTGAGTTGATAGTAAAAACACTTTAAGGGTAGGGTAGAGGTTAGCCTGGTAAAAACCAAACCCTGTCCTTCACTTAGAATTGAGCGG
>JARVGW010000002.1:2593117-2598117 GCA_031762495.1 Anablepsoides rubrolineatus | reverse complement strand
TTCTGAGGATGATGATGATGATGTGTGTGTGTTGGGGCAGGAGGAGGGGAGTGTGTCTATAAATAGCCCTATAGCTCTGCTTCCATTGACATCATTTAGGCAGGAGAGATGGAAAAATAAATAGGTGTAGAGGGAGGAGGGAGGGCTCATGGTTCCTTCATCTGGGCTTGAAATTCAAACACAACCTGTCCATCCATCCCTCTGAACACACTCTGAGGAGGAAAAGATTCCCTACGTGGTTCAAGGATCCTCCAGGTGTTGGTTCTGGGTTGAACTTATTTATCATTTCCTCTCTGTTTTGTATCAAACCAGTCTAAATTGTGAATTTTCTGTATCGTTGCGCTCCTTGTAAACATAGCTACTGATTAAAGAAAACAGCAGCCCATTTAAATTTTGACTGAAGACTCCAAAATCTAAAAGTAGGTGGTGTGGTCAGATGAGACTAAACGTAAACCACCATTTGTTTAGTTCAAACCTTCTCCACAGTAAAGCATGGTGGTGGCAGCATCATGCTGTGGGATCATTTTCATTTTATTAGCAGTGACAAGAAAAACTGATCAAAGTTTAAGGAAATCAACAATATAATACAAAGAAATCCATTGGGGAGTCTTTTCCATATACCAGCGACTGGGGTGGAGGTTCACCTACCAGCAGGACAATGACCCTAAACACACAACTGAAACATCACTCCAGTTGTTTAAGGAAAAACTGGTAAAACATGTACAACAGTGTTGAAGACCTCTGTTTTATACAATAAATGACATGAAACAGATGTTACACTGTTATTATTATTTACTCTTGGGGCTTTGTAGTTGTATGAATATAAGGTTCACCAGAAGCAGGCTTTTTTCAGCGTGGGCACTTACCCTTATTCACCGGGACCCAATAGTAAACAATAGAGCAAAACACCCACTGTTTCCCAGAAAGCTGCAGCCTACAACTCAAAAGAAGGCAACGAGGCAAACGGCAGAAGGGACATCAAACAAATTAGGACCTGTGTGTCTACAACAATCACTTCACGCCCGCACACACACACACACACAAGCAGAGATCTGAGTGGAAAAGATGGCCACCATCCAAAGCAAATGTTTTGGAAGATATTACTATTGTGTTGACATACGTAAAAAGGACCAAAGCAGGGGGATGAAATGTTCCTCCTCATCAGCCTAACTGCTGTGTTTATGTCATCACGAAGGAGGAAAGTACAGCGAACCTCTCTTTCCATTGTTGGAGTGTCTTAGTCACACCCAGGATCTATGCCTGTGTCTCCAATTGTGTCGTCAGTCTTGGCACTGACCCCTGTGACGGCTGCGTGACTTCTTCTGGTGCTGATGACGTTTCCTGTGATACATTTCTTCCCATGTCTCCAGTCCTGTGATCACACGTCTCCAAATCCTATGTTCTCTACCTGCCAAAACACGCTTGTTTACTCCTTATTCTTTTAGAACATTATTGTGGTTTGTTCATGTGAGTAAACAAGTGTAAAGTCAGAAAGATTGTCAGCGGCAGATCTAGACATTTCTTTGGAGTTTTGTAGTTTCAGTCAATATATAGACAGTATCTAGTTTTAGTCACACATATCTATGTTTAGGTACCAGCAAAGAATTGTTCCTTTCTGTGGTCGATCCCGTTCTCCACCTCCCTAACAGCACTCACACCCTTATTTTAGCGTGTTTTGCACACTTTTCTCACAGTGAAAAGCCAAAAAGGTGTGGCTGTGAACAGCTTTACCATTTTTTAGATAGACTATCCTTTGACATTTCAAATGTGAAGCTCTAACACAAAAGGATGAATCACAAGGCCTAATTCAGTCCTAATGGCAAAGTACTTTTTTTCATGGCAGCTTTTTTTTTTTTACTTCCTCCCTCTTCATACTGTATATAGCATCACACCTTTAGTCTTCATTTCTTCTTCTGTCTTCACAAATAACACAGACCCCCACCCCCACAATTTTTTTAAAACTATCTAAATGTTTCTTTCATGTCAGAGTTTTACAATCTTTTTATGTGAAATGAGAAAGTTGTAGCTGTTTTGGTCAAACTTTGAAAAAAAACATTTTCTCATGCAAATGTTTGTGAACTGTCACGCCCAGAGTGTTTCGATAAAACACAGTTTACATCATGATATTTTAACAAACAGGGTTAATGCAGTTTTAAGCAAAGTGTGACGGTTAGCAGGCAGGAACAGACCCAGGGCGCAGGCAGGCTCAAAGATAACAAAAAGGGTTTTAATAATAACAAAAAGGAGCTGACGTGGCAGCAAAAACTTACAATTAATCTTAGGATGCACGGGCAGGAACAAGACTCAGAAAGACGCACCACAGACAATGAACCGACAAGGCACAGAGGACAGAACACAGAATATAAAGACAAACTAATTAGGGACAACAAGAAACACCTGGAGGAGACAAGAGGAAACAGGTGAGCATGGGCGGGGCTGGAGCAGGGCAGAGATACAAAGGGGAAAATACAGAAACACTAGAAAACTAAAACAAAGACACACAGATCATGACACAAAGAAGTTGAACAACGTGTATATGAGTTATCTCAGCTACGTCACATTTTAGTTCAGTGTAAAATTGACTGAGTTGTCATTGTTTTTATTATAAAGTGATTTTTAAGGTCATTTAGTTGTGGTCACCATCTTGAACCAGGTAATCAGTTGTAGATGTACAGCCAATGATGGCCTCCTGAAAGGTTTAGTAAAATTTGCCCATTGGCTCATGAAATATTTTGCGACAAACACACTTACAGACACATGTGCACACATACACATTATATCCTTATTTAGCACACTATTGTCATGTGGCATTTTTACATTGTAAGATTTGTTAAAAGCACAAGTTTTGAGTAATTATTTTTAAGAAAAAAAAAATCCTTTATTGTTCCTCAGTGGAAAAAATCAGTAGAGCATTATAACGATGCTTGATTCCTGTTCAGAGCAAGGAACAGCAAACTGCAAGTGAAATTGATGACTAAGCGAAATGGCCAGTAGTATTCTGGAAGTGCCAGACTTTTGGGACAAATTTAGATTTTTATAATTATAAATATAATATAATTTTAGAATATTCAGTGGCATTGAGCACTATATGCATAAAGTAATATGTATCGATTTGAAATAAAGCTGCACTGTAATGAGAATCAAATTTTATCGCTATGTCCTATAGGTGATACCCAATCCTTGTGTCATCACTCCCTTCCAGTCTAGTTTCTGGAACCCAGAGACCTGGGCTGACGTTGTCTCACTCTGTTTCAGCTGGTCTTGAAAAACATCGAGAACGAAGACAAGTAAGCTTGATGCCGTCCATTGTTGTGTCACAGCTAAATGACAAATTGAAGATTGGAGCATTTTTGATACGATTATCCCTGAGGCGGCACTCTGCTCAAAGCAAACTCAACCAGAATAAGGCCAAGCTGACTGTAACCAGGCTTTAAAATGCTATGGAAGAGTGGTCAGGAACAAACATTGTATGGAATTTGTGAAGACATGTTGGAAACTCTTTAGACATTTATATAACACATCCTCATTCCCAAGTCGTCAAGAACGTGGGGCTTTAATCAGATGAATAAAACCACGGTGTCTGGCTCCAACATTTACAGTTAAGCATAGTGGCAGTATCATGCTGAAACAGGACTTATATCAATTGTTATTAATTTGTTTTATTTTATGTTGCTCATTCACTTGCTTTGCATTAGGTCAAAAATAACAGCATTCTCCTCCTTACCTTATGAAAATCGGTCTATATAAAAGTTGTTTAACATTTTTTTGTTTCCAATTATAAGAAGACCAACAAATTCTATGTTAAAGTACAACTCAGGGGCTTTCTTCTTGGCGGGAGCGCAGCCACCTGAATCTGAACACACGTCTTTCAGCTCCCCGAAGAATGACTACACCAAAATATTCTCTACACAGTTTGCAGTCATTATTTTTTCTTTTTTTGGTAACGCTGTCATCCCGCGGCCCAGTCCTCTCTGACTCACTGTTTTCATCCATTTTCATCCAAAATAACAATTTCCAAAGAAACAAAATGTTCAAAAGCAACATAAGTCAGACCATTTACTAATAATCACTCGGTATACTTGTGTATCTGCGACGTACTGAGCGTTTTTTAAGAAAAAAAAAATAGTTTTCTTAGTATAGTTTGCTATTTCCACCCCTCTCAGTTTTCCCTGAATAAAAAATGGAGCTGAACACTTCCACTTGTTGGTTCTCCACAGTCACACTGTCTCCGGCTGCCTCGGCCTGAAAGGGCTGCGGGTTAAACAGAGAGGGGGTTCAGCGCAGTCAGCTGCAGGTTGGAGGGTATTTTTAGCGGCAGAAGAGCCGGGGAAAGCGACAGGGAGACGGAAACAGAAAAGAGACGAATCTATTTTGACCGATTTGACCCAGTTAGTAAAGCTGCTGTTTGTCAGCGTCTGATACAGCACCAGCTCCAAACCAACCGGGGTGGAGCTCCCGCGCTCCACCCCGGTTCGCTCGGAGATGGTGCTGAATGAGGAGGAGGGGGGTGGGTGGGCTGGTGTGGTTAAAAAAAAAAAATCATGCTACCGCACCCACCCCTCTTCCCATCACCTCCCCAACCCTTAGCATTCGTAAGCCCCACCTACCCCATCTTCTTGCCAGCTGAATTAATTTGATACTATTTTTGAAACTCAGTGTTTCTAAGGGATACCTAATGACGCAATGACGTCAATGCAGGTCAATAGCACACTGCTGGAGAAGAGGGACACACACACACACACGTACACACACACACACGGGGGGAGAGTAGAGACAAAAGAGGCACCTTAACGCATCCACACGATTTATTCTTTTTTTTTTTATCCATCTCCGAGAGTTTTATTGTTTTTTTCTCTCCTGCAAATCCCACTAAATCCACTGTTTTTCTACGTTTCATTCATGCTCTCTGTCTGGAAGCCACAAATACACACGCGCGCGCTCGTGCGCGCAAAGACACTTCACAGACGCCGAGCCAAACAGCGAAGAGAGTCGTGCGTAAA
>JARVGW010000002.1:2567828-2578036 GCA_031762495.1 Anablepsoides rubrolineatus | reverse complement strand
GGACCCCATAAGACATGAGTATGTCAGTGGGCCCCACGAGGTAGCAAAAACAAGTATGTGTGTGTGTGTGTGTGTGTGTGTGTATACTGAAACTGTAGCTCTAAAAACTGACTTAAAGGAGACAACAAATTTGCTGTAATGTAAACATGAGATGAGATGTATAACTGCACCGTCTGTTTTCAGTGAAAAACTTGTTTTAGTTGTGTGTCCATGTGTGTGTGTCTCTGTGTGAGTGTGTCTGTGTGTGTGTGTGTGTGTTAATAAAATGAAGTAGTAGTTTTGTGGGGAAACAAACTGTGAAAACAACAGTGAGTTTTATTTGTGACAGAATGTAGAATCGTGTTAAATATTTGTTTTAAATTCATTCAAATAGAGCTTAGAATAAAGACATTGTCTGCTACAACACACACACACACACCTGTTATACACTCACATAAAGATCAGTTTCATTTCCCATGTAACTTTGACTTTTCTGATTTTTATTTCAACTCAAAGTCATTTAGTTGTTTTGTAGTTTTAGGTGTGTTTGCTGTTGTTTCTGTATCTGAGCACATCTGGCTGTTTTTCTTAGAGCAGAACTTGTAAAAATCTTTTCATGAGTAGAGAAGCTTTTTGTAACGTCTAACAGAAAGTGGCTGATTGTTAGTGGGAAAAACTGCTGATGCAGCAGAACTTGGTGTTAAATTGTCAAAAAAAAAACAAATCTGTTTTTGCCGTTAGAAAATGATGTGTATCATGATCATGTAGCAACACAAGCAAAATCAGTCTGGGAAAAATGAAATAAAAAACACTTTTTAAGGTGTAATTTTTTAATATGATTTTGACCAGAAACTTCCTCTCAAACAGTTGTAAGAAATGTGTGTGTTCAGGTGTTTACTTTAATCTGTGTGTGTGTGTGTGTGTGTTATCAGGGAGGAGAAGCCCAGATGAAGCAGGCTGAGAGGGAGGATGATGGGTTCCAGCAGAGAGGGAGGAGCTGACTCTTTGTCTCCTCCAACACCACCTAAAACCAGGAAAGTCAAGTTGGAGTGGGACGCTTCGTTCCCCCCGCCCCGCCCTTAATGTCTAATCCCAGGACTGGCAGGTAAAACTGGGCGTGACTCATGAATTTCACAAGTTTCTTTAAGGTTTAATGAGGTGAAGCTTTTCTAAAGGCAACAAAGCTGATCCAAACAAACAAACAAAAAACATATTTATACTCTTAATTTCAGTCTGAGCTCAATAAAATTACATAATCAGTCATTTTACATGTGATTGAAAACTAGAAGCTCCTGAAGGTGAAAATAAAAACTTCAATTTTACTTAATGTGAATAAAAAGAACAAAGTAAATTTAAAAAAATGTAAGAAATGAAACAAAATCACTGAGCTGGTTAAAACTATCAGTGAACCACTTTCTGACACATCTTTGCTCTCAGGGTAAAAACCCTCTCAAACACACCTGGTCTCAGTTTATCACTCAGGACTTTTGATATTTGGATCATTCAAGCAGCAGAAACAGAGAGTTTTATTTTGAAATAAACCAGGAGGTTAATTTCTCACTTCAGCTGCAGTCGACTCCTTTATGAAGTTGTTGTTTTTAATCTGATTTAAGCACATATTTTTATTTATTTTCAGTAAAATGCATTACAATGAATACATTTAGTGAAGACAACAAATATACAGAGGAGAGCAGCAGCTTTAGATGGTTCATCAGTGCTCAGATTTCATTTAAAGACAATTTAGAGAAGATTTGATTAATAAACCTGAGTCTTTATGTGCCCAGCAGAGAGGAGAAACTGTCTGGTTTGGGTCAGACATGAAGGGTCAGTGGATTGTTTGCTCAAATCACTTTTTAATATAAAACATTGTTAAAATTTTTGAAGACTGTTCCGATCAGATTTCATTAATCAAAAAAAAAAGTGCCATAAAAATTGATGCATCTTATGGACGTGACGGTGACAGCATCGTGCAAAAGAGTTCAGCACTTAAAACTTCAGACAAAAAATGTCCTAATCTGTAACTTTCAGAAAACATAAGAACGTTTGCTTTCACAAATCCAGTTTTTTCTGTAAGGAATGTGCCAAAATTTTTATTAAATAAAAGGAAATAAAAAAAAAAATGTAATGTGTTCATATCTTTAGCTGAGAACAGAGATTTACAGCAGAAATCAGAGGAAATATTTTACATGTGAAATGAGGATTGGGCTGTTTTGATGGCAGATTGTTTTTTAAAGGATTAAAATTATACCTTTAGAATAAAAAGTTCTATGTGTGTGTGTGTGTGTGTGTGTGTGTGTGTTTGTGATGAATGGCTGTTGGATCATCATCACATCCACTAAAAGTTAGAAAAACACCTGAAACTTCTCTGTAATTTTCTGATTCTTTACAAAGTAGCTTGTATGAAACGGTGGGGGGCTTAAAGAGGTAAACTGTTGGTCTGTGTGTGTGTGCGTGTGTGTGTGTGTGTGTGAGAGAGAGAGAGAGAGAGAGAGAGAGAGAGAGAGAGAGTGTGTGTTGGCCTTTTGCCTCCAAATGCGTATAGAGGCAGATTGTGAGTTTTTCCTCAGTGTGTGTGTGTTACAGAAAGTCTTATGTGTATGTTTACAGACGTTTAATAAGATTTGTTTGTAGTTCATTTGTTTTAAACATCGTGGCTTCAGTCACATGAGCAGCAAAACACACACACACACACACACACACACACACACACACACACACACAAACACACACACACATTAAAAACACAAAGAGAAGAAGGTACGTATGTTAAAATTAAGCAAAAAGCAAATCTGTACATTTTAAACTATATTTATAAAGAAGAAAAAATTGTCAAACTGAAATTGTTCTGATTTATATTTAATTTCATTGTTTTATTTGTTCAGAAATCTAAATTAAATGTTTCTACAGTTGTGGAGAATATTGAGATTATGTGAGTTGAAATTAGTAAAATTTGTAACAAATAAAAAAAAACTGACTCACTAATATTTCTCTTAGTCCTTCAGCCGTCTGTGTCAGTCACCTCTGAACCTGTTAGAGGAGCAAACATCAGACTTTTGTGTGTTTGTGAATCAAATAAAAATGAACTGAACTGAACCGCTGTATGTTGTGTGTTTGTCCTCAGACGGAGCGGCCGGAGCGTCGCGCGTCGTCCCGTCGGGATGAAACTGCAGGTCTGTGCTGAATCACAACTTGTCAGACTTGATTGTGCGAGTTGTAAAGTGGTGATGAGGCTGCGCTTCTCGACGTGACTCACGCGGGGCCGGATGCTCGTGGACAGATTCGGCTCAGACTGAGTCAGGAAAAATAAAATTGGGGGTCGTGTGACGCGCCTCTCAGGACAGAATGTAGATTGCGTCAAGAGCTAAATAGTTACTGTGTGAGGTTTTCGTTTTGTTGTTGTTGCTGTTGTTGTGAGTTTTTAATAAAGCTGGATGTAGTGAGTCAGAACGTTAAAACGTGGAGACACGGTGTGCCATGTGTTGGACAGCATGTGCGTAAAAGGCGCATCGGGTGCGCACTGTCTGCTGGTTCTCCCACACTCTGGAAACTCCTTTTTTTTCCTTTGAATGAGGGGCTCAGAAGTCTTGCTGTTTCATTTGCTGAAACTGGAGTTAGAATCCAGAAGCTGGACGGTTACACAAAAAGTAAAAACAATAAAATAAAAACAGAAACTATCAAAGTCTGCGTAAAAGCTTCAAGTTGTCTGCTTGGATTGTTTAATTTTCAGAAAATAAAGAGTTGAATCAGTTTGGTGTTTTGATTTTTTTTTTTAAGTAATAGGAGATCATCTCAGTTGTTGTGGACGTTAGAGATTGTTGCACAGATAAAACTGTCAGCTGTTTGATGATGAGCTGAAAATGTCTTTTTGCGTTTTTGCGCTTTGAGGTGTCGGGTGGTGTTTTCCTGATAGAGGTGTCTGTGTGTTCGGAGGAGGGGGCCAGAAACCTTAAAAATCGTGGGGTTTAAAATATGAGGAGTGTGTTTATGTGTTTTTGTATCCTCGGAGCTGCCCATGCCAGGAGGAGAGAAACGGTTCAGCATGAAGCAAAGGTTAAAACTATTTTCTTCTCTCTTGTTCACAGCTGTGGAGGAGCGCGACAGTAATGTGAAGGTGGAGGCTCAACAAGTCGGACAGGAGTGTGTGTGTTTAAGATGAAAAGGGGGAAAATGATTATAAAATATTTTGTTTTATAATTATACACCTGCAAAAAATGTACCTTTTGCTGATTGTCTCATAAATGTTTCTGTTTTTTTTTATATATAGATAAATGTTTGAAAATGTAATTCTGTGACTTTTTATTCGTCTCATATTGTAACACTGAAATTCTACATTAGAGAGTATAAATCAGGGTTTGAAATGATTTAATTTCATGACTGATATGTTTTGCCAAACAATTAAAAATCGCCTGAAAAACAACTTGCAGCCCTCTCGGATCTCCCCCACGACTTGTGTCAAATATTGCGAGCAGCTGCGTGATGCTTCCCAGCATCTAAATCCTTTTTCTTACTCTTGTCCCTTTGCTGAGTTCATGACAGGCTTCGGTTTGAGCCGCAGAGCCCTGATCTGCCCGCATTTCATGTTTGATTTGCCGGAGCGCGTGTGTGGAGTGGAGGGGAGCCGCGTGCATGGCGGGCAGATCAGATCAGCTCGACTGCAGCTGGACACTGAACACCCAGCTGCAAACAGGTCGGAGGAGGGAGGACCTTCATGTGAGAGGAGGAAAATGTCTTTTTTTCCCCCCTGTGATTGTTTTTAAACATTCTCTGCTGTCAGTGGAAAATTTAAAACAGTGAAATCTGAATAAAAGAAATGGAAATGCACAAGGCTGTCTCGGTGTTTATGTAACACAGCAATGTTTCGGATGGGGGATGCTTACTATCACTGGGTGATCTCGCGAGAGTTTGAAAGGGAGAGAGATGTTTTGGGAGTTGTAGTTTTTCCTCCCTTTTCTTTAGGACATCATGTTGCTGCAGAGGACAGGCGTGCCTGGAGCGTTTTTAAGGCGCAATCTGTGCGCCGCAGTGCTCTGCTCGCCTGTCCTCGCGGGGTTTTGGTGAATCTCGGCAGCGCAGAGCCGACAGAATACCTAAAAGCGAGGTGACTCATGCCCATCACTGACCTCACAGACTTGCCGTCACTTCAGCCAATCAGCTGCCTGCAGATGTTCTCCTCTGGGCGGGAGCGCGCGCGCATACCTCTCCAATGAGAGCATCCTTTCATTCATAAAGTGGTAGGGGCAGTTTTTTTCTCTGTCGGAAGCGTGGGTTTGGAGCGTTTCATAATTCTGACTGAAACCGTCCAACCTGTTCAGGAAGCAGCCAATGGCGGCGTCTGGATGGGAGCTGCCGTAACATTCGTCCAATCACAACGCACTCCGGTCTCCTTCAGTTCCGCCCCTTTCCCCTCTTACTGAAAATCGAATGAATGGGAGGTGAAGCGGCGGGGTTGATTGACAGACACACACGCCTATCGGGGAGGGAGGACCGGCCGAGGGACGGCTCCCGCAGCCGGTGAGCAGCAGAAGGGGGCGGTGCGCTTCAAATCAGGCTAGACAAGTGTTGGGGAGTGAGTGTGTATGTGTGTGTGTGTGTGATGCTACAACCTCCTTATAAAGGGACTCTCTCTCACGTTGTGGCTTGGAAATTAGAGCACATTGCCTAAAATTGAGGTCTCCACACACACACTCTCTCACACACGCCGAGTCACCGCCACGAGCTTTGGATGAACATGGAGGAAGTGATACGCAGGGCCGAGACGCCTCTCCTCTGGGTCGGTGCGTTCACCGTGGCCTCCCTGACGCTCTGGCTCCTCTTCAGGCTCATCACAGGCTTCAGGATCTGGGTCTTGGGGAACGGAGGGCTGCTCTCTCCGAAGCTGGGCAAATGGGCAGGTGAGTCGAGTTTGAGGGGGGCAGCTTTTATTTTTCTCTCCCTTTCCTTCATTTCACACCAATACCGTGGAAAAAATAAAATAAAAAGAGGTGGACTTCCAAACCCTCCAATAGAAGCTCTCAAACTTATTGCAGTCAGTCAAGCTGTTTATTATGTGTTTTGTTTTCTTTTGTTTTTTGGGGACTTTTTTGTGTTTTTAGTGGAAAGGCTGGTGTTGCGTAACAAGCGCAGGTGCAGCAGCTGATTGACTGATTGACATTGTTGGGCTTCCTTAGCTCCAGAAAGAAATCTCATCGTACGCTGCCAAAACTGGGGCTCCAGTCAGGGCTTTCACCCACATTTGGAGCCGGGTGGGGGGAGCGAGCGGGGGAGGAGGAGTGGTGCCCCCACACTGTGGTGAGGCATGAGCCAAATTGCGCAGGCTATGCGCACTTTTAAGAAATGTGCTCTCTCTCTCTCTCTGTTTTCCACTCAGTCACTCTCAGCCCCACTGAACCACAAGATCCAGAATCAGGTTCTCCATTTTTAAAACGTGACCCACATCCTGATCCACTTCTAGAGTTGGTTGATTGGCATGTCTTCTGCGCACTTTTCCTATCCTTTTTTATTTTTTTTGAATGCCCCATTTTGTCTTTGTTTTTAATCAAATTGGACACAGTGTCCGGGTTTAGACCAAACAGTCCTTTAGTGTTTTTCGACGTTTTTAAAGGCTTGGTAGTTTTAGAAGAGTCGGGTTGACCCACTTCCTCCTCCTGGTTTCAGTGAGGACTGCTGCGTCTGGAGCCTCTTTTCTCTTGCTGCGCAATCTGTCAGGCAGGCTTTCAATCAGGGTGGACATCTCTCTCTCTCTTTTTAAAAATAAAACAAACACTAAAAGCAGCTTTATATGAACTGCTGTTACTTGATTATAAAGATGTATATGCAACCTATGACGCACATTAGCCAATATAAAATGAATAATTTAATAGTTAATTGATGAGCCATGATTGGTGAAAATAAGGTTGAGCGCCTTTTTTTTATTATCAATAATTTTTTTCCTTTTGGATCTGCCGGAATAAATGCGGAGGAATGCCGGTGCACTCTGATGATTCTTGCATCGTCATCCACTGACTCCTCACCCCTCTCCTCCCCAACGCATTACAACTTCTTACCAGAGGGGGCTCTTTACTTCGCTGCGTCTTGCGTCACCAGCACTGATGCAGCTTTCGAGCATAAACAAGGAACTTCTTGCGTTCCTTTTTTCTTCTTTTTCTTTTGTGAACTCCCCCGAAATCTGTTCACGCCACCAGTCCGACCAGTTTGATTCCAGAGGTAAGAAAACGGTTGGGAGCTGGCAGGAGGTGAGCCAGGTATGAGGGGTGGGGTGCTGCTGCGATGTGAGCCAGGGATGAGTCGTCCTCCTCAGCAGGTTGGACCAGGTGGGCTGGTGCAGCCAGTTTAGGCGGTGGTGTTTTTTTGTTTTATGTTTTTTTCTTCCCTTTAAAGACAAGACTCCGTATACCCTCAGCTTTTAGGATCCTCTGTTGCGACACGTTCTTACTCAAAAGTACATTTTAACTCTTGTAAAACTAAATATTTTAGTTTTAATTGGCGTGAACAGATGCAAATGCAGCTACAGAAATACAATAAAAGTATTTGCACTTCCCTTTAACATTTTCCTCAGTGTTTAATAATTCCCATCAGTTTGCAGATGTTCTAAAAGACAACTATATGCCTGCCTTGTCAGATATGTTGTTTTTTTAAATCTTCGTTTTCTTAAAGTTCACCCTGCAACATTTGAAACTGGATCAGTAGCTATCTGACTTGGCAGAAGCAGGAATCTTTCGTTGGTGTTCTGCAGCTCTCTCACTCAGAACAGGGATTTCTCAGGAAAACCCAGTGACGGGACCTGGTTTTTAAACCGAGGGGACCCCTAGTGGCGAATCAAAGCACTGCAGCGTGAGAGAGGCTTCCCCAGCCTCCCTACACCGCACCCCCCACTCCTCATGCTGCTGCTCTCCACCAAGGCTGCAGATCACTTTTCAATTATTTTTTTACTTTTCCTTTCCCGAATCTTCACAAAAATGATTTGTTTTGAAAAAGAAAAACATAAACTGTATACAAGAGGCGGTTTTTTTAGACCTCTCCACAATACCTGAATTTCTGTTTCCAAGCATATTAAATCTCCAAAAAAACACTCCAATGTTATTTCTGTGCATTAAAGTACTTCTGCACACTCCTCATTTTTTAGTGCAAGACCTCAGTTTGACACATTATATAAGAGCTGGTGTCTGTTCTGGTTCATGCTTGTAAAACTCTATTACAAGGGAAATAAATTTAGACCAAGTGGAGCTTTTTATAGAGATGGGAGGGGTTTGCGAAAGACCCCTCTCCCCCTCCCCTCTTGTTCTCCTCTTGGGCTTGAGTTTATTGAGAAAATGGTTTGATTATATAAGAAGGATGCAGCCATTCATCAGCAGGAGGGAGCACATGGGTGACAAAGACTCGGATCAGCACTTACGCAAGATGTTAGACTTTGACTCTCCTTCAGGAGTATCTAACTTATCATAGCAGGATAACTGCAAGTTAGAAATTAAATGTGCTTAAATGTTTGCTTTCATGTGAATTCATGTTTGAGTTCAGTTATAGTCGAGGGGAGGATGTGCACATGTGAATTAAATGTGTCTGATGATGCAAAGACTCTTCTTTCATGTGTGGGAGGAAAAATCACTGCTGTTCATGTGATGAACAGGCTTGAACACACGTGTGAAAGCAAAGGATGCTGGGTGAATAAATCCCCTGCTTCTCCCCTCCATTTTTAAGCTCCTTTCAATCTCTTCCATTCTCACTCCTGTGTGTGTTTTTCTCTTCAGTAAATAAAAAGATTCAATAAATTTTTAATAAGAATAATAAATTGCATGTTCAAATGCACATAGCACAAAAAGTGAGGAAAATTGGTAGATTTATTTGTTGCAACAATGCTTCTTGGCAATGAATCTTACATTGTTTGAAAGCCTGTTAATTTCCATTTTAAATGATGCCACATTTGTAAGGAACATGCATTTGTAAGATGAGTAGTAGAGCTGTGTATGTAGGTTGTGCACATGAACAATTTGCCAAAGTGACACTTGTTTGGAGCGTCTGGTCCATCAGGTGCCCAGTATACATTTTATTGCTAAGAAGCATTGTTGCAACAAAGAAATGATCTACCAAACACACACCTTTTATTAGTTTTTTTCTGCTAAGTATACACATTTTGTTGCACTTGCACTGAGAGGACAAAAGCTCAAATTCAAGAAATGGTTAATATTCATTGAAAACCAAAGGGCTGTCAGGAGGTCATTCTTTATAAATTTGCTGCACCCCAGCCAGAAAGTCTGTCTGTTAGCTAAATATCTTGTGAACCACTCAACAGGTTTAATGAAGCCGTTAAAGTATTCATTTGAGGTTTGTTTTTAGTAAGTAAACAAAAACATGTTTGTAACTCGGTCCATTTTACAGATCTTGAAGAAAGACATGCTGACAGCTGAGATCCATACTGAGTGTTAAATCATCAAACATGTTTAAAACCTTTACATGCAAGACAGCCGGTGAACAGCATTATCTGAAAGAATACATGAATTTAGGAGAGGTTGAGCTTTAGTGAGTTAAGACTGTTCTCTGTAATATCACTATAACTGCTATTGCACTTTGCTGTACTTTTCCAAATAGCCTGTTTATGACGAAGCATAACACACCTAATATTCTGTCCTGGCTCAAGAGTGGCCCTTTGTCTAAAAGCACCCCTGCAAATGGTTGTTGAAATATTTGCACCAGCATTGCTCAAATTCTTTCACACCTTGTCTTTCACATTATTAAAGTAGGTGATAAGTCACGTTATCCAAACAATCTCAGACCGCCTGCATATTTTTGGGCAACACTTTTTTTTTGTATCTTTGGGTAAAATCACAGAACGTAGTATTTGTAGGGAGATACCGCCACCAGCCAGATGTCAGACTTTTTTAGGATGGGCTGCGAAACAAAATGTACTGTATGAAGTTAGGATTTATCACGTTCCATCGCCTGACCTGCGTGCAGGTATTTGAAGGAGCTCGTCAGATAAACGCAGAGGGATATCGAAGATGGAATGTTGAACTCTTGGAAGGTTTTGAGGGTAAAGGTTACTCTCATAACTTGGTCACTTTTTTTGATGCGAGAGGGCAGAAAGATGACAAAGTAGGCACTCTTATATAAATTTCCTTTTTAAGCTGATCAGAAAACATTCACTAGGAGCCAGTTATTTTGCAGTCTGAAAGTTGTTGTGGAGAAAAACTTATTTTAGTTAGAGAATGCAGCTTGGGGGGGGGGGGGGGGGGGGG
>JARVGW010000002.1:2403621-2446609 GCA_031762495.1 Anablepsoides rubrolineatus | reverse complement strand
TCAATTACAGGCCTCTCTCATCTTTTTAAGTGGGAGAACTTGCACAATTGGTGACTGACTAAATACTTATTTTCCCCCACTGTATGTATCCGATTTAAAACCACATACTGAAACGGCCTGGGTCGGATTTAAAAAAATCAGATTTGTTGCGTTCAGACTGTCATAAACAAATCAGATGTAGGTCGCATGGGGCAAAAAAATCGGATTTGGGTCGGATTTAACCTGCAGTGTGAACGTAGCCTTAGAGTTTAACTGCAACAGATTTGTGCACAAATAACGTCGGGTGACTGGTCTCCAATTTTTTTCTCTCCATTGTAGACTCCAGTGGGAAGAAACCCCCTGTAGTGACATATACTGCAGTGGGAGGGGTTTACCAGGAGGTTGGCACTGTCGCTGTGTCTAAAACGGCAGGCTGGGTTCTCCGAAGGCTCACGCTAGCCCGTGTGTCTCAAGGGGGTATGAACGGTGTGCGAAAATGAACGCTGAACAACCACGTAACTGTGCGTCGTCTGCTGATCAACCATACTGAGCCCTAAACTGATTGACAACCAAGGGCAAGGGACATCTATAGATTGATTGGAATTAAATGAAAGTTTGTTTGGTCAGTGACAAATTAAATTTTGCTTCTCCTAATTTTTCATAAGCACTGAAGAGCTCACGAGCTACTGGTTGGAGACCCCTGGTTTAGAGGTATGGTGTGAATTAAGTTTTGGTTCATGTTAGAGTTAGCTATAGACCAGTAATGGGTAATTTTAGGGAAACTGTCTGAGTTAGGCATAAATACAGTTACAAAAATGAATGGAAGTCAATACAATGTCCTCAGTTTGATGCAAATACAAGGATGTGTGTGTGTGTGTATTTCATTGGTTGTTGTAATGCATGACATCTTCCCTCTCTAGATATTCTTACTTGTGCCTTCTTAAGAGTTAATATACTCGTGAGCCAAACAACAACATGGAAAGATGAAAATACAACCCAGAAAACCTTTGTGTGAGTTTTTATTTTAGGATGTACATTTCTACGAATAAACCCCCCAAACAATCATTAGCCTCTAACCTCCTGTGCTGTGCTCTCCAAGAGCTTCAAAGAGGTCAAAGGTTGCTGTTGCGCCATCCTGCATCGGGAGGAATTTGCGAAGCCCGCGGGGCGTCGGAGTGCTGACACGCCCCAGCTTGCCATACAGGACTGTCTGGATGTGACCACTCTTCCCCCACAGCAGAGGAGGAACGTATCTGATGAGAAGCACAACAACCCCACCTGTGATCAACTTTTAAACAAAGATTCCTGGAAAAAAATATTTACAAACAGAAAAGGTTTCTTAAATCACTGGATTTTTTTATCTACTTACTGACAACTCAGACAGATGAAATGTATTTCTTATTTTAAGATGACCTTTTTTCCCCACAAAATCCCAAAACATCTGACTGACAAGATACTCGCTTGGAAAAACAAATATGTAATTGTTTAACCAGTTTCTATTCATGTAATTAACTTTATTGTACTTATTGTAATACTTCTACCCACTCCTTTGAAAGTGTAAACACATTTCACTGTTGTTCTTCTTTTGTTTGCTTTTGTTACCTCTGCCGAGGAGGTTATGTTTCCAGTTGCATATGTCCGTCTGTGGACAAAATTACTCAAAAGCTTAAACAGATTTCCATGAAATTTTTACCACAGGTGGGTATTGACCAAAGTAACACACAATTCAATTTTGATAATGATCCATATCACGATCCGGATCCAGAATTTTCTTTGAAGAATTCTTCACTATTGCAGAATAGAGTAAATTATAGATGACAAAGTTCTTCACACTTATTTTTCTCACCATGATAGTGTGAATATTTTGTTGAAAATTTAAACTGTAATCTTAATTTTCATTTATTTGGAAACCTTTTTATATGAAACCTTCACTGTATGGGCACATAATATGCCTGGTTATATTTGGAATGATACTGTGTTATGACATTGATTCAATATTATTGTTCTACATGTGTTTTCTGATAAATATGTTGGAATAAATTTGAAATTTTGATTTCCATCATTTATTTTTATGAAACATGATGTTACTATATTTAATACTATATTTAGTATTAAGCATTGTATAGGTCAGTTGTCCAAGGGGGATCCTTTTAGCATAATTGACCCTATGGCCTTGGCAGAGGTTTGCACTCTTTGAGTGCTTCTAGTTTTAATTTATTTTCTTTCTATATAACTTTATTTTATTTATGCTTTTATTATGGTACATTATTATAAAATTCAATAAAGTCAAACTAACCAACCAACTAACTAAAAACTGAAAATGAGAGCAAAGAATATTTAGATTAGCTATAATCTAATTAATCAATGTCAATGCCAATTTATTTATATAGCACATGAAAACAACAGAAGTTGACCAAAGTGTTTCACAATTAAGCCAAATGAACAAAAAGAAAAGCAACATAAAATTTTCAAAAATAAGTCAAATTAATATAAAATATAGAAATACAACATAACGACATCAGCGCTAAAAGACTCAAAAATCAAGAAGTAAAGACGGGTCTTATTAAGCATATATTTAAAAGTATTGACAGTCTCTGAGAAAAAGGTAAACTATTCATACATTGACAATTTTACTTCTATGTTTCATAATAGTCCAATGTTTCCCCTAACTAAACTTTAACACGATTTTAAATGCATCCAGTACTCAACTTAGAGTACTATAATAATATAATATTGCACATGTGACAATGGGCTTTAGTTCTTAGAATTAAACAATATTAACACTAAAAGACAAATAAGACTAAGATTATAACAAATGTAAGTCTAAGCTGAACATTTTGGGGGTTTTTTCTGTGAAAGTGCCAGTTTCAAGTGTCAGTAATTCATTATTAATATCTGCAAATCTTAATTCTACACGAGATTAGAGCAAAACAAACAATGTTTTGGCTATTTGGATGTTCTAAGCTTTATTATATTTCCATACTTAACTGTACTTTGTCAGGATCTGTGTTTTTGATAGTCATTTTTTGTGTTATTTTCTGCAGGATTCTTGTATTTCCATTATTTCCCTCTGTAGTTTCAGCTCCTGCCCCGCCCACCTGTAAGCTCTCTCCTCATCAGGTGGTTGTTGATTTGGTTCTTTTGGGTTACCTTCATGTTCATCATTTGTACCTTGTGCTGTTTACCAGCCAGTAAAGTTTCTTCCTTGCGTAGATCCCTGAGTTTCCCAGACTTAAGTCTTTTGTAAATAATCCTGCAGCCACGTCAGCTATTTATTTTGTAAATAGACAAGTTTTCCTTTATCTTCGAGCACCTTGAGATCCGCCTTTTTGGGTTTGCAATCGTAGTGAAACCACTACAGACAGTGATTAATGTCATTAAATAAATGATTGAAAAAGAAAAATAAAGTGGAATAAATGTGAGCTGAAATCTTTAAAATATACAATAGGTCCTATGAATGAAACACTAAATTTTAGACAGACCGCTGCTCGTCTGTCATCCTTTTGACCTTAAAGTTTTATAAAGGCACTGATGCAGTGTCAAGCTTTAGGAGTTTTATCAATGAAATCACATTTTAACAAGTGAATATTCACATTACGGAGGTTGTGTTTGAAAATTCCACTTTAAAGACTTTCTTGTCATTAAAAGTACTTGATTATTACAAACTGCATGACTTTTTTATTGAATTCATTCAAAGCCTCAGCCTACTTAAAAGCAAAGGGAAAAGTAACTTCTTTATACACCAAGAGGCTCTGGAAATGTTCTTTGAAAAGCCACAAATAATACACTGAATTGAGAATAAGTTGCACACTTTCTTTAATATATTTAAATGTACTATTTATGGTATTCTATTTATATACCAAATTTTATTTTTTGTTGCTATAAAAAGCAAAACATAAACTCAAATTGTTTGACTCATTGACCACCCTCCCCGTGAATTTAAGATAGGAAGGAGAGAATAAGTCTACATTTTATAGTCCAAACCACTCCACAAGTTTTTAAAACTCTAAATGGTAATTCAATTCAACAACACTTTATTGATCCCAAAGGGAAATTACAGAACTAACTTACTCTTTGGTCAGCATTTGGCAGGACTTGAGCAGGTAGCGGCTGAGCGGCGTGTCCTGAAAGCTGATCTCCGGCGGTGCTGTTGGACTCTTTAGGTTTAACCAGCCCACGACGACGTAGAGAACAGCAGCGACCGCAGCCACAGCGGCCAGCTTCATGCCGTCGAACATGGCTGGCAGCTCGTGGCCGAAGGTGTGCAAGTCAACGTCCTCGATGACAGACATAGTCGGGTATTTCAGAAGAGCTGCTGTGTGAACAGAGGGAAGAAAATATCAAAAGTGAGACGTTAACAAAAGCTGGAATTTTATTGGTATGGTTAAGATTTCAGTTCTCTCCCTTCTACCTCCACACATCAGCATTTACATCACCGTGACCTCGACTTCCCACAACTTCTCCATCTTATTTAGAAATGAGACGGGACTTTCCAAAGGTCTTACCACCGCAGACACCCAGGTTTAGAGGTCCACAAAATAGTACTATGGCTTTAACAAATAGATGGTTTTCAAACACCTTAATTTACTTTTTAACTTGTTGAATCATCAATCAATTAACCACTTTATGTTTTGAGGTAGTTTTCTGTTTAATTTGCTTCAGTAATGTAATTTGAAGTAATAATGTTGATCAGGTCTCAAAAGTATACCCACACCTTTAATCCTGTCCTACATATATGTATTAAAGCCTAAGTGGTTATGAATATATGATCAATCTATGCATTTTTCCTATTATTAAATCAGTTACCAGTATAAACACATAAATGTTTAAGGATGCATCATCCAGTATGTGTGCTGTAGTTGATCTTTTTGTGATGTTGCCCAATCATTCCTTATGTTAAACCTCTTAAAATCAAAAGTCTTTCAGTACAAAATGTGTATTTTAATCCAAAATACTGAAACATAATCCACTCTAACTTTTCCTAGAGGGTTTAAATGAACCAACAGTGCTGCTTTGTGGATTTTAACAGTTTCACTCACCTTTTCTCTGTAATTATAAAAAGTAGTTACGATTGAAAATCACAAAATGACAACCTCAAAGACAGAGATATAAACACAAAGTTTTAAAAGTCAACATGGGCAGAATACGTCTCATTTACGACTGGTATAAAAACCCTCCTGAAACTTTTGGAGGCTGCTTGACGCGACAAGAGTTTCTTCTGTTTGTTTGCTTTTCAGGTATAGCTGCTCCTCCTAAGAAGACCTGGGAGTTTTACCAACCACTAAAACTACGTGGCTAAATAAATATAAAAACACTTTGCTAAGCTTTACAAAGGAGACGTCTTGGGTTATTTACCATGTTGTTTTGAGGGAGTTCGTTCCAGTTCTGGGTTGGGTTCACCACCGCCTAAGCACCGTCTCAACACGGCTGAGAAACCGACTGACCAACCGCGAGCTCAAGATGCATTCAAGTACCTCTCACAAAGCTCCGACATTTTAGTTTTGAAAAGTTTATTCGTTTCCGAAAAACAAAGCAAAACACATTTTAATTCATTCTTAGCATATTTTAGATCCCTGTTTTCGTCCCTTACACTTAAAATCATTTTTATATGTTTATGTTTGAATTCTTATTAATAATATCTAATAACAATTAACCATTTAATGTAAATTACGATATATGTGCAATATACCATACCTTATGAATCTGGAGTCCACTGAAACTGCAAACAGGAGTACTTCCTACTAAACTGAACCTTATTTACAGTAACTTTACTTCCCAGTTTCATGGATCAAACAAACGCCCACTGCTAAACATTAATGTCCCAAATATGCACTCAGCTTAACAGGAAATACCTTCATAATACCCCTTAATAGCATGTAGCACTCAGTTTAGGAAAGCTGATAAAGTTCATAAACATTTAAAAAAAAATAATCATCATTGCAGGGTTTATTTTAAGCTTATTATTACACAAATTTTAGTAATTACAGTTGTCAAAAAAGTTAGTTTTAGAGGATTAAAATAATACTAGTAATTTGACTGGTGTTACTGGAAGCTCATATATTTACTTGAAAATGGAACAAAAACATTGTGTGATGAAACAGAGGTTGTGTCATCATGTGGACTGATGCCAGAAGAAAAAGTTCTGACTGTTGCGACAGAAATTATTGTGTAAAAAAAGACATATACTATGTGTAAACACATTTTGAGATATCACAGTTTGGAAATAAAACTACCTAACTACAATCAGATTTTCACACATTCTGAGTCAACAGTTTATATTTTTCATAATAAATAATATAAATTTTGTGTTATGATTAAACTCATTTAGGTTTGACATATTCGGAAGTGTTTTTATGTTGTATTACATGAACTTTTACTTCAGAACAGGAAAGCAGCATTTTAAAAATCATCTGATTGTGAAAGAGGGCAGCTTATCTGACACCAAAACCGAAAAAGATCAAACTTTTATAAAAAAGACACAAACATAAACAACTTATCACTGTCATCTGAAATGTTCAGACATTGGTTTTCCACTTCCACATTAAGCACATGCAGGATAAAAAAAAAAAACATGTCCATCCATTATCTTTACCTGCTTCTTCCTCTCAGGGTCACTGGTGCCCTCATCCAGCTGTGTGTGAGGAGCGGGGTACATCCTGGACAGGTCACAAGTTCATCACAGGGACACATAGACACAAACAACCATTTAGTCTCTCACTCACATCTAGGGAAAATTTAGAGTTACCAATTGGCCTAACAGTTTTTGGTCTGTGTGAGGAAACAGGAGTACCCAGAGAAAACCCACACATGCACAGAGAGAACATTCAAACTCTGAGAGGTCCCCGGCTCTCTGGCAACCTTCTTACTGAGAAGCAACATCTCTACCAACTGAGCTCACAAATGTGAGTGAAAGTAAAAACAAGATGCAGTAAACTTGGACATTTTTTGTGTAAATGGGTTAGTTGCATCACCTATATGTGCAAGATGCAATGAAGAGTGACGTGCAAACTGAAAGACTGAGGAGTCAAGTGTGAGAATCTGTGAAAGTAGCAGTGGGGAAAATTATTTTTTATTAGTAGGTATTTATTATGGGCAGCAAAGAAATAATCTCATTGCATATAAAGCATGCTCAACTCTGAGTTGAGTTGAGTTAAATTATGTGTTTTATAGACATGCAAGGCTAAACAGAGCCTGTATAACCTATCATTTTTTGGGGGTCATTAGTATTATTTGTGTATAAACCAGCAAGGGTTGAGCTCACAAGGCTTTACCCCTGACAAAATGAATATATAAATAAATTACAACTAAGTACTATATATTGTTTGGAATTAACTATTGATGGACATGTAAAGGATAAACAAAGTCACCAAATTTAACAGCATCCATAAAAATAAAAATAAAAAACACTAAGAATTTATTATGTCACATCTTTGCAGAGCTGAGGACAGGACTAATAGACATAATAGCATGGAGGTATATAGAACAGCTTCAACTACCTAACAGCTACAACAGCAGTGATACTCAATGCATGGAGGTACAGTATAGAACAGAGTTATAATAATCAGAACAGTGACATCTGTTGGCTTTGTTTGGGAACTGTTTCTGAGTGGTAGAGAGGACAAAGCCTCATTCTGCCAGTGATATACAACTTTGTACTAGTATTTAATGAATATTGTGAAAGTGGTGTATTTAAAGAGACACATAAAACGTGTGCTTGTGCTACTTTGAAAGAGTTTTGTGGGATAGAAGTTCATAGTGGTGTTTCTGAAACTTTACTATTACTGTAATATAAATAAGTGCGCTAGTAGACTGGGAAGTATTTGCAGATTAATTTTTTTACATTATTATTTCAGCAGTGCTGGGTTCAGTTTCAGTTTACTCCTTTTGAAGCTTTAAATGACCCACTCATGTGGTGCAGACTGTGCTGGCATGTGTTGAAGGTATTGTTGGTCTTTTCAAAGAAATCTGGGTATTTGCTTTCATGTACAGTAAGTACAGAGGGAGTCCTCCTTTGTGGTTCTGACAAACATAAACATATTTGCACTTGCACTGTAGCATCTGCCGCCACCTGAAAAAAAAGTAATTATTACAAGTCATAAAACAAACAAACTCTGCTGTCCAAAAAATCCCACAAGTTGCCTACCACTAAAATAACTCTCTCATTTACCTATCAGTTATTAAGTTCATTCTAACATATTGTATGTTAAGTGTTTTTATAAATGACTCTATGTTGTGTATACTGTATGTGTGTATTGTATGTAACATCTTTGGCCTGCCACACTTTAGATTCATACTTATAAACAACAGGAGGTGTTGAGCGTAATATCCCCACTGTTTAAGTGTTGAGCAAATTACTAACTAATATTAATTTAAGTTAATTTTAAATTAGTTTGTTGAATAATATTTCTGCATACAGTGCCATTTATTTCAGTGAGTAATAAAGTTTAATTTGTACTTTACCTATATAGAATTATATTTTATTACATTGCCCATTGGAAGTTTGTATCTTCAATCTAAGTTATTAAACAAAGTGAAATTATCTAAATACACTAACAGAAGAGCTCTGCCTAGACTAAAGTACCTAATTAGTTAATTACATGCGGCTTCCACATGTAAACAGTGCATATTGACACATGTAGCTCTTTACAACATGGCGACTCAAAATCTCGCCTAGCTTGTGTCGTGCAGATTGTCTTAGTAGAGTTGCCGTAGCTTTCTGCATCTGAAAGGGTTGTTGTAAAGCAACATACTTTTTACATTTTGTTGGCTAAACCCTTAGCAATGCATGTCTGTAAGTAATAATGATTTTTTTAGAACATGACATTAGTAAAGATTGAAACGTTTTATTTGAGCGTATATTTTAGTGATAATCACGATGCTAATCGCGTTAGCTTTGGGACGTTTTCAATGTTAAGTTAGCATCTATGTTAATTGTTGTCAGTAGCATGTTTGATAAGAGTTTTTGCATATCTTAGTGCATGCTCTGCTTTGTTAAGAGAGTTCTGCTATGAACGGCTTTCAGCTAGTCTATGTTTAGCTGAAATTCAGAGTTTTCAGTCTCTGACCCCGGTTAGATCTCTTTGGTAATAAAACAGGCCTAACAATGAGTTCAATGTCCTGGTTAAGTATCAGTAAGGACCACAACATTTTTTTGTCAGAATGGTTTTGCTGGGTGGGGGCATTACCCATTAATGGTAGGTGAAACATTGCAGCATGTAACAGAACAAGTATTGTTTATTTTGTTGCACTGAAACATAAATTTTAATTTGGCAAATGATTTGAAATATATTAAGTAAATACAATTTAAACTTTGTTTTAGCTTTTCATTGTATTTGCTGAGAAATCCAATGAACAGTTGATATTAGTTTAAGTCATTAGTTCCTATATCAGGAATTTTAATTAACACTATTAATTTGATTCGGTTTAGATGTAGCCTGGCCCTTCCTATGATGTTCCACTCAATTCTAGTTTCCCTGTAAGGAGCTGGTTTTTACCAGGCTACACATTATGGGTCAGAGTTAATAAATCTAAAACTACAAAATATTAAAAAATACATTGATTTTTTTTATTAAGAACACTTCTAGAGTGGAATCAGTTTAATTTAAATCTTCACAAAATAAACTTAAACTCTTTATAGGAACCATCATAATCTGATCTTTCATTATGCTGTTCTGCAGGTTCACTCCTGAGAGAAGACCCCAGTTTGGGTTTACTGCTGGATAAGCCAACGTAGGACTGACCTGAGGTGTTTTTTTTGCCAGTGCTTTGACTTTTTGTTTGGAGGAAATAGAAGAGCTGTGGTGAAATGTTCTAAATTTCTTCAACTTGTTGAAAGTAAGTTGCTGTGAGTGGAGATTGAGCATATCAAAACAAAGCATACCAACAAACAAAAAAACAGAACACTGACTGATTTGTTTTTTTCTTAACTGTTCACTAAGCTGGACAAGTTTTGTTTAACCATAAAGACAAGTATTTTGTGGTTAAATATAACTGGTAAAGCAAAATGTACCAGTATCATCTTGCAAGTTGTTTGTAAAGTAAGGTCCACTCAGACCTTACATAATCAACCATTTTTTTAATTGGTGTTTGAAATTAACAATATTTTTTATCCATTATATTTTGTCCTAGAATCTTGTTGTTTAGCACAATAAAAGTAGCATAGAGAAGTTGTACACCACATGAATGGAAATAAACTTCAAGGATGTTTGTCTTCTATGAATTTAGTTTTAAAAGGTTTCTGACAATTGATCCAAATGTTCATGTGTTTCAGTGTTTGCTGCAAATGTCCAGCAGGTGGCGCTGATTAAAGAAGATGTTCCTGAAGAATGGAGCCCTTGTCTGGACCAGCAGGACCCAGAAACCTTCAACATAAAGAAAGAAGAAGAGGAACTTTGGACCAGTCTGGAGGGAGAGCAGCACATTGTGAAGGAGGAGGCTGATGCCACCAGCTTTTCATTCACTGTAGTTCATTTGAAGAGTGAGGATGATGAAGAGAAACCGTCGTCTTTACAGCTTCATCGGCATCAAGTAGAAGACAGAGATTTTCCAAGCGGCAGTTCAGCTGACCAGATGACAGCAGCATCTGATGGAGAGGACTGTGGAAGAGCAGAAACTATCAGGAACCCTGAACTAAATACTCAAGAAGACGAATACAGCTCTTCAGAGACTGAAGTCAGTGAGGATGATGATGAGGAGGAGGAGGATGGGAACAACTCTTTAAGTTTTTTGGTCAATGAAAAATGTGTTATAATGAAGAAAAAAGTAGTCTCTAGCAGGAAAGTCCAGTCAAGACCGAAATCATTTCCTTGTGACGACTGCGGCAAAATATTTAAAAGAAAAGGAGATCTGAACAAACACATGAAAATCCACACAGGAGAGAAACCATTTCCCTGTGACCTTTGTGGAAAAATGTTTAAATGTATTAACCATTTAAATGTACATATAAGGATCCACACAGGAGAGAAACCATTTCATTGTAAAGTTTGTGGGCAGAGGTTTAACCAAAGGGGAGGTGTTAACACACACATGAGAATCCACACAGGAGAGAAGCCATTTTCTTGTGATGTCTGTGGACAAATGTTTAGCCGAAAGATGACTTTAAACACACACATCCAAGTCCACACAGGAGAAAAACCATTTTGTTGTGACGTTTGTGGTCAAATGTTCAGCCGAAAGACAAATTTAAACAGACATGCAATGACCCACACAAGGCAGAAACCATTTCCTTGTGACGTTTGTGGACAAACGTTCAGCCAAAAGGCAACTTTAAACACACACATGAGAATCCACACAGGAGAGAAACCATTTTCTTGTGACGTGTGTGGCCAAATGTTTAGCCAAAAGGCTAGTTTAAACAGACATGTAATGACCCACACAAGACAGAAACCATTTACTTGTGATGTCTGTGGTCAGATGTTTACCCAGAAGACGAGTTTAAAGAGACACGTATTAATTCACACGAGACAGAAACCATTCCCTTGTGAGGCAGGCGGACAAATAATTAGTCGAACAACTTTAGACACACACATGAGAATCCATATAGGACAGAAACCTTTACCATGGTAATATTTATAGACAGATATGTAACCAAAAAAACAAGTTTAAACACATGCAAATCCACAATCAGATGTTTTTTTGTTGTGAGGTTTGTGGACAAATGTGTAGCCAAGAAGCCAATTCATAGACACATTAGAAACCATTTCCTTGTAGTGTTTGTTGTCAAATGTTTGACCAAGTAATAACATTAAATTCACATTGAATACACAGGAGAAAACCCCCTTTTTATTTATTTTATTTTTAGTGATAACGTCCCTTTGAATACATGAATACCCAAACATAGGAATACAGTTTAAGAGTTGACTTTATACTTGTGAATCTTATTGAATTTTGACATTAATGTGAACACACAAAAATAATACTTCTTAATTTACTATTTAATTTAACAAGTTTGTTGATAAACCAAAACACAACCTGCAAGTGGTGATGTTAAAGGGAATTTTTTTATGCTCAATAAGCTGAAACCAATTATCACTTTGAAAAGATATTGCCGTGTTCATACACTTCAGTGTGTGTCGAGAACAAGGAACAAATACAGAAATCAGACTTGAATGTTAAATGTAATAACCAAAGCCATACAAATACCCCGTGGCCAAGCTAAAAGTCTCAACCATTTAATCAGTCGTGGAAGTTTCAGCTGCTTATAAACTCTTTCTTCCGATTCGAGCCACTCCCTCGGGGCAGGCTGTCACATCGATTGGAGGTTCTCCCTACCATGTGATCAGAAACTCTTAGAAAACAGAAAACTGAGTTCTAATGTTAAAATATTTACATGTTGTAAATGCTTCAGGCGTGTATTAACTAATCATATCACAAGAGTACACTCTGCTTGAAAGGACCGCGACATGAGCCACTCAAGCAGACTGTACATCACTAAATCACGTAAAAATTAATCATTTTGCACCTTTTTTAGTAACTACAGCCTTTATTTTCAGACACAGTGCTTCACACAAACATGCTAACTATTGGGAAGTAGTTTCAAAACAACTCCAAATTTTGCTGAGTATTTACCGACGTTTGAAGTTTATTTAATTATACGTGTGGCTCAGTGGTTGGAGGAGTCAAACACCAACGCCTGAATTTAAAAAACGATAGAAAAAGGACTGATGTTTTATGGTTGAGTTTACAGGAAGATAAAAAGGCTTTGAATCCACAACCTTTTATAAATCAACTTCTAATGAATGAAGTCATTTCACAGTTTACAGGTTTTTCACTGTTTACATTTTTGCACATTTCATTGGATTATTGTGTCCAACGTTTTATTTGAATTATTTAGGTACTGAGTATTCTGTTTCATTAAATAGATCTGTTTTTCTTTTACAACCTGTTAAACCTCACTTTTACTTTAGCAGCATTAGACAAGTTAAACACAGAAAAAAATGAAACCTTGAGTTATCTTAAACATTTGTGAATTTGTAAATGTATTAGTTTTTCTCAAACTAAGTATTTAAAAGTTAAAATTTACGTTTATTTAAAATGAAAATGAAAGTCGTAATAATCCTAAACCATTTTATATACTTTATTAGAAATTATCTCTTTCTAATTGGTTAAATTTAATCTTTGCTATTATATTAACACGTAGATTTACATTAAATTAAACTAATTCAATTGATGAAAGCATTTCCTGACGTCTTATCCCCAAGTTGGTCTTTTAGAACTGCAAAGTTTATTTATTTGATTAAAACATGATTGATGTTGATTTATTGTTTGACAATTCTTGTTTTGAAATCAGTGTTTTAGCATATTTAATATGCTTCAAAACAAAAACTGTTTAAGCAACACCTCTGTAGGATAGAGAAAAACCTTTCACATGAAGGAGCCTAACAGCCTGATCCTTGGAGCCTGATAACGAGCTGGAATGAGCAGTTTAATGAGGCACACTTTTCCAACGAGTGTTCAGTAAAAGTATTGGTAAAATCAGCAGAAACAGACTGAAATTAGCAGAAAGAAGCTGAAAGGAGTGTAAAAAAGGTTTAATTAACAGAAAAAAGCCCAAAGGAGCAATAACTGAAATTAAACAAAAATATGTTTGCAGACAAAGTTTTTTGGAAGTGTTTCTTCCTGAGCTGCAGATATTTTCTTAATAGAAACTGATGTGTTTTTAATGCCGTGAGCCCTGAGAGGCAGAACATCACAGACATCTAATATTGACATCCAGGAGTCTTATGATTGTCTGATATTATGAAATGTAGATGGTTTATATTTAAGCACAAATTGAGGAACATTATTCTGAAATAGTTTCATTATTTGAGAGTTTTTCACAGGCAGGTGAACCTCTGCTTGTCTTTACTTCTGAGAGATTCAGCCTCATTAGAGCTGGTTCCAAAGCCTCACTGGGCTGCAACTGTTCAGAGACTAACTCAACGTTGAGGTAAACAACAATTAAATGTTCATACTTTCTGGTGCAGGAAATGCAAAAATGATAACTACATCTTTTATACATATTAGGGTAAATTGGGTGTGGTTGTAGCTGAGTCATAACGTACATTGTGCAACATTTTGGCATAAACTGTTAAAGTCAACCTTGTTTTTTTGTTTTTTTTACCAAAATATCTCATGAATGACTGGACAGATCTTGGTAAACTTCTAGGAAAATTATCACTACAGTTCTATATGAGACTGTGCATTTAGTCAAGGTTTGACCAAAAGTCGTCATTTGTTTTTGCATGAAATATCTTCTAGAGAGAGAATGGATTAATTAATTTGTGCTAACAATCAACAAGCTATGGAAAATATTTATTATTGTCAGTGATAATGTCTTATTTTCTTTACCCCCCCACCCTGGCACCTATACCAACTTGTTTCTTTTAAAGTCTTGATCCATAACTCTTCAGGCAGTTGCTCAAAGATGTAAAACAAATCTTATTTATTCTACTTTGAAAACAAAGCTAATTTCATTTGCTTTTATCTTCTGTTTTTGATCAATACATTGTGCTAAAATGTGGTGTAGCTGACAGTGATTACTATCACATACTGAATCTAAATCAAAGCTAAAAGGAAAAATGGACCACAACTTGGACATTTTTTGTCATATTTAGATGAAATTCCAAAGACTAGGAGGAGGTAATCCCTTTCAGGAACAAATATAGTTAAATAATTTTCTCTTCAGTATATTTTTCATTTAAAACACTCTTATGTTAATGTTTTTTTTGGTAGAATTAATTAACAAGGCTCCAAAACAAAAGGATTTGTCCATAATGTACAACTTAGCAAAAAATATATTTTTAATCTGATCTTTTGGCTCTTTAACAGTATACTCTAACTCAGATGTAATTTGTGTTTTAACCACTAGAGGGCGCAATGGACTAACAGCTTTGTGTAAGAAGTGTCCAGTTTCCTTCAGTGATAATAAACTATTTAATTCCTTATATTATTTTTAAAATATATTTATGAACTTATTGATGACTTAAATTACATTCATGAGAAGAATATAACCTCTAGACTGAATAATCATTTATATCCAGATATAACCAGATTTCAGGTACAGACCTGATGGGTGAAAATAAAGTCTTACTCTGTTCTCTAAATATGTATCTGACACAACCTGGTTTGACTTTCTGTGGATAAAAAAAAGGGTCATGAACTGTGAATGTCAAAATAAAAGAAGTGAACCCCATTAACCTGTGAAGTTTGTGGCTGGTTTGAAAATCCGCTCCTGGTTTTGGGGAAATAGAAAATGACTTTTTGTGTGGAAAAACAGAAGTAAAACTTTACTGATACTGATAAAATTATATGTTTATCATCATGTTAAGAGTTCAGCATGTTCTCAAGGTTTGACTTTACTGATTTATATTTCACTCTGCATTGATGATTGGGATTAAACTCACTGAGTTTTCATTTCAGCATAATTTGGTGACGTAAACTCTTGTTCGCTCAGTAAAGAAACGCTTTCAAGAGGGAGTTCAAAATAATAGTTATTATGGAGTAATAACCACATTTGACCAATGATACAAGTCAATTGTAGTACTTTCATTTATACATAAAATTATGTTTTCATTTTCTACTAATAGTTATTGTTTTATTCCAAGTTTCATTACAGTCATCACATTTTTAAAACAACTTCATGTATCTTTAGCAGGTGTTTACAATGGAAGATGAGGTGTCTCAGAAACCTGAAAGGACAATAACAAAAAAAATCTCAAATTATTTTCTCCTAGCTTAGGCGTGAGCACAAAATGTTAAATTAATTTTTTTCAGAACTCAAATATCCTCCTGAGACCCTGTGTCCTCCTAAGAGGACATTGAGATAGAAAAAAATGCACATGCTAACAAAGCTCAGGTCTCAGGAGGATATAGTTTAAAATAAAGATGAGGAAGAAGGTCATCATCTCCTGCACCTCTATAAATATCAACTGAAGAAACTTTTCCTTTTAAGTTACAACCATGTTTAGTTGGCAATGGTAAGAAACTTTTAGATTTTTTAAAAACTGTCCACATAAATCACAATAATGTCATCAAAGACATAAATAACGGGATTATAGATTATGACTGATTATCAATCCGTGGATTCAGGAGGAGCAGTTTAGTTTCTATCAGGTCAGCAAACAGTGGACCAGATCTGGACACCCTGGGAGTTTGATTGTTTAGTCCAGATGTGTTTTGTGGATTTGGACCAAGTTTTTTCAATCGTGCTCCCTGAGGAATGTTGTGGGGAGTGCTGTGTCCTGCCGTCATTTTCAAAATCTGGTCCCCGTAAACAAGAGCTCTCTGCTGTTTCTGGCCATGACCCAAAGGGGCAGAACTAAGTCTTGCAGGAAAGATTATTTATCCTCTCTGGACTTGGGATTCCCAAAAAGGAGGAGGAGAGTTTTGCAGGGGAGAGGGATGAGCGGGCTTCCCCCACTGGACCTGTTGCCTCTATGAAGCGATGGAGTTTACTTCCTGGATGAAGTGTCAGATTTTATTTACCTTTAGAGTCCACGTTCCTCATTCCATAGAAGTCACAAGATTTCCTGCCTCACTGCTTATATCAACATAATGTGCATGAATTTAGAAAAGTTTGTTTCATGTGAACATGCTGCCTTGCAAGTAAAAAAGAATTGTCACATAGTTTAAAAGTAAGCAGGGATCTGTGAGAAACCTGCAGGATCACCTCCCTTTGAGTGAAGTTTGCATGTTCTCACTATGAATTTGGGTTTTTGCCTATATTTCAATTTCTGTTAGGTTATTTACGTTATTTAACTAGACAAATCCCATTGAGATCACAGAGCTCTTTTACAAGGGAGGCTTGGTAACTGGGTTAACTTGTAGCTCTAAATTGTTCTTAAAGAGAGTGAATGGTTGTTTGTTTTGTTTGTAGTCCTGTGATGGACTTGGGATCAGACCTACAACTTGCACAGTGACTGCTATAGTGAAAGGCACCAGCTCCATGTAACCTGGAAAGGAAAAGTGGGTAAAGAAAATGAATGAATAAATGGATTTTAAGATTAACTTGTGAATATCAAAACTTCTATAAGGGGAGACAAACCCAGCATTGAAATCAGATCAAAATTGAGAGTCACGCTGCAGCAGCTTTTGTCCGCTCTGTGTGAGCAAGCCACTACTGCGAGATCAATTTAAGTTGCATTTAAATGACTTTGGCTTGTTACTAGGCTACTGAAAGGTTAGCTTTACCCTGCTTATCAAAGTGTGCTCAGTTTATCTGTGGATATTGTAGCTGCCATTGTTAAAAGTGTCTCTGAAAGCTGCAAGCAGAGGGAGAAATGTGCCAAGAACTGAGGGGGCCCCTGTTATTAGTCCTTTTCGCTGCAGTTGAAAACAATCTACCTGAGGTTTCTCTTCCAAGATTTGGAGCTGGATGAAAAGAGAACCAGTCTTTTTTTTTTTACCACCAAAAACAGAATCCACAGACAGATGAGGTTGGATATTCTTGGGCAATGCTTTTAGACTTAAACCCATTATAAATATTCTTCCTCACACCCACTCCCTCCTGACAGTCCAACTCTGAACTAGTACTGCTGGATCTCAGGTCGAGCTACTCCCACACAGAAACCTTTTATCTTTGTACAATAAAACAAAAGCCTTAGTCTATACTTTAGAAGATGATTTGCAGCAATTTTAACAAGTCTTTACAGTACAGTAGTATCACCTACTATGTTTGGTTGTATTCATTTTAAATAGATTTTCAATTTGATTAAAAGTGTCTAACTAAGTATTGGACAGAAACTACAGAGGGAAACCCCACTGCTCAAAGTAAGACAAACAGTTTGGAGTTTAAAGAAAGGAGGATTCCTCAGACTTGTGGTCAGATGAGACCACAGATTGAACAGTTCAGCTATCAAGGGCTACCTTTAGCTTTCAGCTATATTCCTGCTACATTTAGCTATCTTTCTGTTTGTTTTTGCCTTTTGCTACTTTTCATTTTGCCAACATTTGTTACTTTTAGCTACTAGCTAATGTTTTGCTAATTTTAGCTACTTTTCTGCTAATTGTATGAAGTTTTTGAAGTAATATTATTTAGTAATATTATCCCGCCTTTGTGCTGGCTTCAAGCAAGCTTTTTGCTAATTTTAGCTTGTGGTAAAACATTGCTATTTTAAGCTTTTAATTAGCTTTTTGTGATTTTTATTTTAGCTTAACTTTTGCTACTTTACACTTAACTTGTGCTACTTTTTAGTTTTTAGCTATCGGTTTGTTACCTGTTTGCTATGTTTAATATTTATCATTCTTTTATTAGGTTTTGGCCAATTTGTTATTAGATAAACTTTTTATTTATCCAGCCTTTCTTTTAGCTTCTGGCTAGTTCTTTTTTTAAGCTTTTACATCACCTTCTGTTACTTTTAGTCTTCTGTTTTTGGCTATATTTGTCTTTTTGCTATTTTTAGCTTTTTTGGTAACTCTTTGCTACTTTTAACTTTAAGTTAGCCTTTTGTTACTTTTAGTATTTAGCTAGCCTTTTGCTATTTTTAGCTTTTAACTAGCCCAATGTTATTTTTATCTTTTGCTACTGGTAGTTTTTAGCTTGTCTTTTGCTATTTTTAGCTCTAGCAGGTTTTAGTAGCAGTTTGCTACTTTTGGCTTTTAGTTATTCTTTGGCTTTTTTTTATTGGCTTATTTAACAACTCAATTTTAGTTTGTTCAGCACATTGTATGGGAACATGCATTGATGACCTATAAAGCACCTTTACCTTTACCTTTACATTCAGCAAACATTCACACTGAATTGCAGCAAATGCAATTTTTCTAGTTAATATAATTTAGCTTATTTGTTGATTATATGCAAACTTGACACTGCTGGATACTAAAATCATCCTTTTGGGAAAGTTGTCAACAACTGACTTCATCTCATCATCAGTCATTTGGAGGATAATGAGTATAATACTTACTTTCTTGTGGTCACTGAACCATGGATTTTAAATGTTATGGTAATTTACATAATTGAGAGCAATTATAAACCTCATGAGATGTTAATTTAAGCTACAGCAACATAAGTAATGCAGCTCATTTGTCTAAAAGCATAATTTTAGGGTAATTTATTGTTCTCAGTAGTAAAAAACAAAGTGGGGAAAAGTGGGCGGGGTTACAATTAAACAACATGACGCTATTGGCTGAAGGCTAATGCGCACGTGCTCCTTCCTGCAGGCTGGGAGTTTATAAAGAGCTCGTGCTCCCTTCACAGCAACAAAGTGTACTCTGTGCCGAGGCGCTTCAACTGTGTTGTCTCTACAAACTGCTTCTGTCCGACTGTCAAAAACAGCAGAAATGGAGGCGCAGAGGTGTTTTATCTTCTGGCTTCAACTTTCCACAGCTTACCTGGTGTTTGCGGTGAAAGGTAGGTCGCTTCTCTGTTTATTTGAGCAGTTAAAATCACCACCATTAATGCCCAGTTCAGTTGTTGTTTCTGAATGATGGACGCTGCTCTCTGAAGTTTTATCCCTCTGACTTCCCTCTCCCTTCCCAAACGAACTTGTTAACTTTAGTCCACGCCTCGGTGTGTCATTTATTATCGGTTTGTGATATGTGACGAGTCAGTCTCAGCCTCAGTTTATCACCACAGAGTGACCGAGCGAAGGTGAAGGTGCACAAGTTCAGCAGACCGCTGGAAGTGTGTGAAAGACTGGAGGAACAACAGGGAGGCTCTGGCTCAGCTTCATGTTCCAGTCCCTGCATGTAGTAGGCTATATGAAGTTACAAACATTTATCTTGACACAACTATTCTGTGTTTTTAATTTTCAGGCTTTATTGACAGTCTTCTAATCAGAATTTGATTACAGAATCTGTTCCTCAAGGCTGTTTTGTTTCGCACTGACCCCTTTTTAGGAGATGGGACAAAAATAAGGACGCTGGCTGTTTATATTTTGATGTTAACCTAATGCCCTTGGCAACTGTCTTTGTTTGCATGTCCATGCATTGAAAACATTTAGGCCAAATGTGAAAAGATAAAATGGGCTGACTGCTGTTTGCTCCATCTCTGCTTTCTAAAGGAATCATGTCATAGGTTGTTCAAATGCAAAATACTGCCTTTTTTTCATGTTGACAAGTGGAAAAAGTTTATAACCTGTTCATTTTTTCCCAGATATTAACTTGTGACAGGTTTTTCCTAAGTATAAAGCATATTGTATGGATGGCCTGCTGCAGAAGACAAAAGGGTGATAAAGTTTTTGCTCGTGTTCCTTGTGTCAGCAAAGCATCTAATGAACTGGATGTAATTTCATAAAACAATTAAAACGTAATCCTTGGATATACATCTACAACAGACTTAAACCCATTTAGTTCAATTCAAGACGGTTGCCACAGTTAATCAACCTTTAAACACACAAATGTCTATAATTAAGTCTGTTTTGCAGCTACCGAGCTAAAATTTGCTGTGGTAGTAGCTAAATGGCTATAACTCTGTCCCTTCTCATCATAAGATCTTAGTTTAAAACCCTGGCATGAAAGACTGCAGGTAAAAGCTAGGCTTTTAAGTCTTAAATCTTCAACCCTTATGTCTTAATCTATTCTTTGTTTCATTCAGCTACACCTTTTTTTTTAAACTTATTTCATTTAATTTCCAGTGCTTGCTTTGAAAACAAAGATTTACTTTAATAAAGAACACTTTTGTCCTCTTTGGAAAATGATAAAATGGTCAAACTATAGTTTTCTGTTTCTTTTGAAGTGGAAACAAAAGAAAAACGGAGTGTGTGTGTATAACAGAACATATTGCAACTTGTTTGTTCCTGGAGGCTTCTATGACAGTTGAGGTGGGGCTGATGATGACGATGATTAGTCACATTTCTGGATCCAGCTGCCAGCAGAGCTGAGTCTGTGAATTTGCAGATAGAAAAGAGCTCAATAAGATCTTTTTTTTTCATTGTGTTTTGCCTGGGGTAACAGAGGGAGGAGGGAGACTTGTTGCTAAATGTTTACGTAGTGTTTTCAAAAAAGCTGAGGTGACGTTTAGCCTGATTTAATTCGGTTCAGCAGGTTATAGGTTGCTTTTCTTTTCTGTTAGCTGTTGAGTGGAGAGAAGTGGAAAATGGTGTTCTGTGTCAGAGCTGAGATTTTTTTTTTTTTTCACAACAGGATCACTTAGAGTGGTGGAGTGAACCAGGGCTAAATATAGCCAAAGACTGGACCAATGGCATGACTACAAAGTGACTTGACTGTTGAAAACGATGCTTTTTTTTTAACATGTCATCCATTTATTGTTCTCATGTTGTCAAACACAGAACTCCAATTAGGGCTAATATGTCCTGTTAACAGCTGTTTTGAGGTAATAGGAATTCAATATTGTGCAAACCAAAGAACGAATTTGTTATTTTCTAATTGGTCAATTAAAACTGTTTCAATTAGTGGAATAGTTTGTCATTGCAACACTCCTTTTTATGTGACATCCATCTTGTGATAGTTTGTGAAAGTGTGAAGAAAGTGGTCTTTATTCCAAATAAAATCTGATGTTTACCGTCTGTATTGGGATTTTTTTTCCCACCAAATCCCTTTTAAGATGTAGCTTTTTTTTTTTTTTGCTACTATTCACACTTCAGACAGCTTTCTTAATCCATGTTGTATTACAGTGTGAAGTATCTGGAACTCCTTATTAAGTGTCGGTCGCCCCAGTTTCCAATCTGCTATGCTGAATATTTTACATACTGCCTTGTGAGCTTCAATACTGAGCCAAGAGAATTTGGCAGCACTTGAATTCAAACACGACATGTTTTCTAACCTTTTTTTTTTTTTTTAAATTATATAATCAGTAGCTTTATTAGCATATGATGTGGGAATAATTCACAGGAAATTTCAACATCTTATTCAGTTCCAGGACTTCAGAGCAATGTGGTGTTGTTGTGTTGACAGTGCGTGACTCTGGTGTGTATTTATAGACTTTTGGAGCAGCAGCAGATGGCTGTGCTCTAGAGTTGTGATTACAGATGACAGAAAGCTCACCTGCAGCTGAAATCCTGCTGATCTCACTATCAAAAAGTCTTCAAAGGAAGCGTTTAGTCAGGCCTTGATAAATCCACTTCCTGTTCCACTTCAGATTCAGGCTCCTTTCTCCTCACTTCCTACACTGTAGCTGTCCAGGAGCTGGCTGTCGAACTAAATGAGCATCAGGGGTCTCTCTCTGTGTGTGAGACACATCCTAACAGTTTTAACAAGACACGTGAGAGAGTTATGCATGTGGGTGACATAACCCTCTCTCTCTCCTTGGCTTTCTGGAACATCAAGTTCCAGCCCTGGCCTGCAAGCTTATATTTCCCAATATTCCAATGAGATCACAAAAACAGAGTAGAGTGTTTTCTCTCCTCAGGACTCAGGATATGAGCACTGATTTCTTTACGCGTTATGCATTTTATCCTCTCTAGGAACATTTCTTTGCTGTGTTGACACAGCTGCCATTTTCATCCCAGTCTTTCCGTTTTCCACTGACCTGGTATTAGACCCATTACTGTCAGGATTGGTCTTTTATCCCTGGTGCCATCACCATGTGTTTGCCATGTTTCACATACTGTATCACATAACACTCATCACCACTTTACATTTGGAATTTTATTTATATCTGACTGCAGATAGAATTTAGAGATTAAAGGAGGATTTTTTTTTTTTGTTAGGAGGATGTTTGTCCCATTTGCAGCCTTAATGAAGCATCCTGCTGTGGTCTTTAAACATAGAAATGGAAGCAAGTTTTGGTTTAAGGAATGTTTTCTTATTTTGATTGTTTGCATCAGACATTTATGCATCACAAATTTTCTCATCTTAGGGCAGACACTATGGATGTACTGATAAAATTTCAGATAAAAGACCAGAGTGCTGACATGGCTCTTTTTTACCTCTGTTATTCTGGGCTGCACAGTGTCACTTTCATGATCAGATATTTAAAAAAAATTACCAATATCTGCTGATACTGAATGTTAATGCAGATACATTGTGCATTCCAGCAGACAACAAAAACTGTATCCTCTCCTGTGCATTTATCAGAGCAGGAGCTATAGAGCAAATTGGTCAAGTTGTTGCATATATTTGACTTGTAGATTTTATTTTAATTTCTATTTTGCCATAGTTTGATTAGTATGTTGCAGGAGTGTAAGAAAACATTAATACACTGAAATATCACATTTCATTTCCTGATACTCTATCAAATCTTAAAAGCCCTGTATTGATTTTTAATTGAGGCTTAATGGATGGATGTTAGAAGAAACATGAAACACACCTAAGAGGAACACTGAACAATGAGAACTGAATTTGTGTGTGCATGTTTTTGTTACCTGGTAGGGATGATTTTTTCACAATTTTCCTGGTACTCAGTCTGGTTAGGACCCACTGTTCCTTATGGGGACAAAAGCCTGGGGGAAATGCCATTGGTGGGTTAGGTTTAGGACTAAGGTGTAAATTGAGTTTAGGTTAGGTTTAGGTTTAGGGTAAGGGGTTAGGCTATAGAAATGACAAGTAAATGAATGGAAATCAATGCAAAGTCCCTGAGGATGGAAAAACGTGTGTGTGATATGGCAGTGGTTGAACAGGGAGACAAAGTGAAGGAGCTCTGTGTTTTTGAGTTGTTGCTGTAACAGCATCCCCTGTGACCTTTTTTGGATGTTTTGTTAAACTCTAAAGAGTTTGCAGATGACTAATTTTTGGCACACTGAGGGGCAATAGTTTTTAGCATTACTGCCCAATGATTAGTTTATTTTTAGCACATACTCCATGGGTGACGCTCTAGTAAATGACTATTAGCCTGGCAGCCCACCAGCCTAATAATACACTAGGGGAAACCCTCATTTATATGGAATTATTTGTTTACTGTAATTAAAACTTTTTGTAGGAAAAAAGCTATATATGGCCTTGATTACATTTTTGCAATATAGCATGATAAATGATATTGTTACATATATTATGTATCATATATTGCATATCACCAAATTTTTGCCATTATACAACCTTTTAGTATGTTAAATGTTCATGGACATCTTTAAACTGAAAGTAGTCCAGGAATTCTAAGTACTTCTATATTATTCAAATGCCTCTACTTTTAGGTACTCGTCTCTCCTCCAACACTCCTGATTCAGTGATTGAATTATCAAGTTCTGCAGAAATCTGTTAATCACCCTTTCATTCAGATAAGGTGTGGTGCAGCAGAAATGCCTCTAAAACATGCAGGATAGTGGCCCTTAATGACAGGATTGGACACCCTTGTATAGTATGGCTTCACACATGACATAGATCAAATCTGTTTGATGTAGAAACGTTATTAAAATGTCAAGTGCACATCTATATTATGCCATGAATAGGACAGCCAAATCACAGCGTAGACTCAATTTTTAAATGTTTGTAGAGGCATCTTTCAAGTGTCTTCTCGAGGTAAATTTACTGTGTGGGTTGTGGTCTGTGAGCCTGAGTGCTGATTCAGATTTCTGGTTAACTCATCCTCTGCGATCTTCACATGGAAATGTGTGCACAGTGATGAGTTGCACACTTCAATCACTAAAGATTTATCATAGTCACCCAAGCCAAACCCAACTCTCTGCAGTAAGCTGCCAAGATGGAGCCTGTTTGGTTTATTCAGGCTTAAGTGTTTGAAGTACTTTGAAACATTTGAGAATGTGAACATTGCTCCAGCTGTACCCCAGTATCGGATTCTTTGTGTCTGAGTTTCTTTAGGGACTGACTCTGCATGTAAAGCTGGCTCTGTACTTTAGCTCTGGTATTTGAGTCTCATTGTTGGGTTAAGTAAAATAGGGAAGGCACAGACCATGACTCATGAGGAGTGAGGAAAAACACAATGCCCTCTGGAAAATGTTTCCTGCCAAGCTGAACACTGCATATCTTGGTCCTGACCACAGGGACAGACTAAGACAGGCACTGTACCTTTTTTAAACCCAAATGCATAAATGTGTGTTTATGCTTTTTTTTTTTAAATCATTTTTCCTTACACAAGTAATTTTGTATTATATTACGTCTGGGTTTGCTTGGATGCATGGTAGTTTAAATAAAGACTACTAATTTACCCTTTAAAAAACCTTGTTTTCTAGGGCAATGTTTACATCTATCCTTTTTTTGTAATATTCAAAAGATGAAGGATTTTCTGGTATCTCAATTTAAGAGCAGATGTGCAAAAAAGGTGCGGCACGGTGGCTCAGTTGGTAGAGCTGATGCCTCTCAGCAAGAAGGTTGCCGGTTCAAATCTCGGCCTGTGGACCTTTCTGGGTGGAGTTTGCATGTTCTCTCTGTGCATGCGTGGGTTCCCTCCAGGTACTCCGGCTTCTTCCCAAACACCAAAAACATGACTGTTAGGTTAATTGATAACTTTAAATTGTCCCTAGGTGAGAGTGAATGGTTCTTTGTCTCTGTGTGGCCCTGTGATGGACTTTCGACCTGTCCAGGGTGTACCCCGCCCCTCACACTGTGACTGCTGGATATGGGCACCAGTGACCCACGCGACCCTGAAAGGAATAAACGGGTACAGAAAATGGATGGATGTGCAAAAAAGTTTCTAAATTATCTTTGTCGCATACATCTGGCTATACATAAAAAGATGTTGACATTTTTTTTCAATAAACAAGATGAGAACAAAAACCCCTTTGAACTAAAAATGCTATTTTATCTGCAACAATATCACTTGTGGAAAATGAGATTGAATTTGTACTTTCCCCTGAAAAGGGAACAAACACGACCGATGTAACAAAACATTGTTTTAATTTGTTGAATTGAAACCCAAAACTTGACTGTTTTGGTTTGTGGGTGCATTTATCTATTCCCCTTTTTATAATTTTCTTTGTGTGGCTTTTCCAGACAGTCTCATGATTTTTGAGGACTTTTGTGGAGGTTTCGGTGGTTTGATCTCAGACAAGTTTGTCTGATTCATCACTAATTTTTGTTTCCTCTGTCCAGTCAGGCAGACTCCCAGCTAAATTACACCTTCTGTCAATGCATACCACAAGCAGTGTTTTTGAAGATTATTAAATAAGCTCCGATACCCACCTAGTTTATCTTCCCCGGGAAAAAAATTCATGTAAACATTTATCAGCTACTTCCTGAAATGTCTGGATTTTTGGCATAAAGGGAGTTTCCTGAAGGGAGGTTGTGTTCCTTTCTGAAGATAAACAGGCGGCAACTTCTCGATAAGCATGCGTTGGTGCAAGGCAGACAGAGTTGCTTAAGAATCCCAGAGGATGTGAAAGCACTAAAGGGCCTTGAGACTGGATATATCACTGATAACACTTAATAAGGAAGTGCAGTTTGTGGACAGGAGGCCAAACAAGAGGTTTGAAAAATGGATCTATTTTTTTCTTCCATTTTTCTGTCTTTATAACACAGGTGTTCCATACAGCTCTGTAATTGGTAAGAGAACAATACATTGTACTCAAATTCTGTCCATCAGAAGGTAAAAGTGGAATTTCACAATCATTAACAGATTTGTCTGTTTATGAAGATGTGCTGTTTGTTCACACTTGTTTAAAGACCCTTGCATTTCTCACAATGCTGTTATTTTTAGTGTTTTTGAAGAATAAAAAATTCCTACAAAAGATTTAGAAGATGTAATTATGCTCAATATTTTTTCTCCACCCTCCTAAAATGCTTTTTTTAAGCCTGTAACCTCCCTAAGTTGTTACCCCCAAACAAAGCTAAACACATCTTTTAATTGTACATGCTTAAAAATATTTATGTACTCTTTAAATTTGGCAAATTAACCCCCTCACCCCCCATGTTAAAGCACCAAAGAACATTCAAAAGAGCCTATTTTACCCAAAATGCCAGACATTGTGGTGTTTAAAGCAACAATTTTACGGCAGAAATCTACCCTCAGTTTCCTTAACAATTATCTAAATTATGAGTATTACAGAAAACTCAGCTGTTTCTCTTCAGTGTTGTTCTAAATGCTAAATGACTATGTATTGACAATAATTAAACAGTAAAGTTGGCAAAATTTATTGTCAAAAAATGTTGTTTTTCATGTGGTTTAGCCCTATATAAAGCTGCAGACTAATTGACGTGTATACAGTCACACGTAGAGCTGTGGTTTTTTAAAATTTTCCCATTTGGTTAAACATTTAAGTAAAAACAATCTCAGAATGACAGTAAAAATTATACGTTACACTTTTTCTATAAACCAAAATGCAGCATCATGTGGGGGGGAAACTACAATCACATTTACTTTTCAATAGGAAATAAGAGGGTAGCTGGGTGCTCTGCACTGATTAAAATGTTCTTCACATATGGAAAGCATTCAGGACAGTTGCTAAGCTTCCCAAGAACAGATGTCAACTTCAGTTCACCTCAAGGTCAGACCGTTCTCAGAAATCTAAACATTTTTCTCAAAGAAACTGGAAATTGTGGGGGAAGAGTCCACATTTCAACCTCCCCTTTTTTTTTTTTTTTTTTTTTTTTTTTTTTTTTTTTTTAAAAGCCTAATTTACTATGTTAAATTTCATTTAAAAAATGACTGAACACTTTAATGGCGGCTTTTGTTTATAAGAGCTGATAAGAGAAAGCTTCTGTAGTATGAAACCTTTTCATACCTAATTATTTTTATCTCTTCTGAAGCAGCTTGTCCAGCAGCTGAACCGTAACCCAAACTGAATCATGCAGCAGGACAGTGAGCACATCAGTAAATCTCTGTCATAATGACAGAAACAGAAAATGATCAAGGTCTTGGCATAACTCAGAGAGGACCTCCACCAGACTGTAGTGCTGTGCTGGTAAACAAACAAATGGTCAACAGACTTCAATAAAAATCAAAACTGAGCAGAAACCTGGACCAAAAATCTTCAGTTGCATAAAAGACCTATAAAATAAAAACCTAGATGTTAGTTATTCTAATGGAGGGCTTTTACATCATTAGTGTGATAAATGTTAACAGTTTTGTTTTAGCATTCAGGCTCAGGTTTGTTTAAAGATAATAAATGCAACTCAAATGATCATATTACACATTGTCATGATTTAAAGACACTGAGTTAGAGGTTATTGTATTGTTGCATTAAAACTAAACTTTATAAATTACTAATTGGCAATTTAAAGAAGAGCATAGACCTCACGTAATGGCTCAGGTCTTTGAGAAGATCTTTCAGTGCCTTTTTTTTTTTTTCTCAGCTCAGCTGTATTTGACGTGAGTCCTTAGTGAGCAGAGCTGTCAGGTTCATGACACCCTGCAGTTGGCTGCTGGTGGAAGCTTCCAGTGTTTGTTTACAACATTGTGAGGGCTTACTCAGCTGTTCAGGCCGTCACACTCAAACTACAGCAGGCTGTTTGTCATTCAGCAGCACAACAAGGCAGCGGTGTAATAAAACAAAATACAGTATTCATGTAACAGGAGTCAACATACTACTTCTGTTCTCTCTTTACTCTTAAAAAGTAAAAGGTTTAAGACCTAAAGCTGTAAATCAAATCTCATCCTGTTGAAAAACATGAGCCTAAAATCTTAATTGCCACACAGCTTAATCGTTTGTTTCTTACTAGTCCTTTTTCTGTGTTTGTAGGGGATCCCTGCGCAGTGAATATGTGCATCAATGGAGGAACTTGTGTGACTGGGACAGGAACTCCGTTTATCTGCATCTGCCCTGATGGCTTTTCTGGAGATCTCTGCAATGAAACTGAGACCGGTGAGTTTTACCTCTAAAACCAGTCAGTTTTTTTATTCTTTCTAATCTAAATGGCCACAAAGTGTAGTTTAAATCAAAGTGTATTCTCAGAAAGATGGCTGCAAACAAAACAGCTTAGTCTCTGTAAACTTGGTTTTCCAGCATATCCTTGTTTAAGATTTTTACTTTAATTTTTTCCCCTCATCTAAAAGGGCCATGCAGCCCAAACCCATGTGAAAATGACGGCATCTGTGAGGTGAAGAGCCACTCCCGCCGAGGTGACGTCTTCAGCGAGTATGTCTGCAAATGCCAGCCAGGTTTTGAGGGGGTTCACTGCCAGACCAGTAAGTTTGTGCTCCTGTTTTCTAGTAGATCTGTCAGCAGTGCATCGATGACCGATCAAAATAAAATGGTGTATTATAGAAATGGGGTCGTTTTGACATTCCAACTCTCGTGTGTTAAACAGATGTGCAGGTGTTAAAAAAGATTGACAATTGCATTAATTTAGTTTGACTAGATAAACAAGTATTTTTATTTACCTGACGGATGTTCATTTATCAGAACTCATTGTTAATATGATGAAATCCTAGTTTATTTTTTTTAACTTTACACTTTAATGTGGAGACAGCTGTTGTGAGTTCTGCCCACCAAACAGACTGCTGCTGTTCTCGTTCGTACGTCCCTCAGACTGTTTGGTTCAAGCAGGGTCAGCTTGACAAGTAGAAATAACAGTGAGAACATCTGCTTCACTCTTTTAATGCCTTAAGTCTTAAAAAGACAGATGGAAACTGTTTGCATGAGAAGGCAACACAGTAATGTGCACTAAGAAGGAATATATAAAGAATTTATTTTAAACTTTAAAAGTACTTTCTTTACATCTATTTTGTGTTGATTATAAATACCTTTTTATCCCAGGTGTCCAGGAAGCAGATTTAAGTTCAGAAAAAGGTAATGGTGAAAATGAAACTTAAAAGATAAATGTCTGCTTTGTCTTGCTGTATCTTCAGTTCTGTTCTCTGCTGCATGAACAGATGAGGAAATTCAGAAACTCACACATAGGGGGAAGCCTCTTATAAAGATTTATTGCTGTCCTTCAAACCTCAAGCTCCACATGTGTCGTCTGAGCTTATGAAGATGTTTCCAAATTATCATCTATTTTCAACCTGGAGTTCCCAGAGAGAAATTTATGTTGCAGACGCTCTAATTTGATCTAAAATGCAGCAAAGTTATGTTTGTACTTCTATTGACCCCCCCCCCCCCAAAGCCAGAAATCCCAGCTAATTATATCTTCTGCTTTTACAAGTCTTTTGGCTGCCATGTTTGCATATCTGTCAAAGAGAGAGCCTTGTACAGAGCAGGTCTTTGCACAAATTGGATAATATGACTGGGATCATAATGAGGGGAATTAATTTGACTGTGCTGATTTATGAGAAGCCTCCTGGGGACTGTAGGGTCAGAGAGGCAAACTGTGTGACAGCTGAAAGTGTGTGTGTTGGTGGGGGGTTAACATTAAATTGGAGCATCTGCAACATAAATTGCTTTCTGGGTATTCTGGTTCCAAATGGGTGGTAATTGCTTTTGCTGTTTGTGTGAAACTTAACACATCTGACTGTCGTGTGTGTTGTTTATTTATTTTTTTAAATAAACTTAAAGTGGGGAACCCAGTGAGGTGTAATATAGTGACCGAGTCAGCTAATGTCCTCGCACTACTGTCATATTTAAAGGTTTACAGAATTTCCCATAAGTGAATACACCTCACATTTTTAATATTTTGTCTTTTTATGGGACAAGACTAAAGATGTGACACTGATGCAATGTAAAGTAGTCAGTGTACAGCTTGATTAACAGTGTAAATTCCCTGTCCTCTTAAAATAATACAACAGTCATTAATATGTAGACCTCAGGCAAAAAATCAGGGGTATGTTTATTTTTGAGTTGCTGTGTAATGAGACTTTACAGAATAAAATGAGATGCGGTTTTTTTTTCTTTTCTTTTAGAAATTGTGACCCTTTTGATCAACTGAGGTATTTTTGAGAAATTGACAGGAACATATATTAAAACGAATAAAAAAGCTAACTTTGGCAAATTTCTAGTAATTTTTTATTTATCTAATATTCACAGCCCCCCTAAAGAAATTATTAATGCATAATAAAGCATCTAAAGATGAACTGGTTGCAAGAATAAATTGTAAATATTTCAGAATTTTGTTTATACCACAAGTTGACAGTCTAATAAAGTCAGACTCCTTTAAGAAGAAATATAAAAGAAATGGCTCCAAAAATAGGTTTAAAACGATTTAAATCAGGATTAAATTGGAGAACAGAAATTGGCATTTTTTTAAGGTTTACTTTGTTCTATGAAATGTTCTAAACCAGTTTTCATTGTGTATTTTAAAAATGTTATATTCTTTGATCCCTTTGGGATCTTTGTGGTGGGGGGCTCTGGTTCAGAAAGTGTGTATTCTGTGCATCCCACATAAACAGCCACACACAGCTCATGAGCTCATATGCCGACTGTTTTTTACATCCACATCCACACGGTTCATCCCTCAATGCAAATCTAGCCAACAGAAAGTGTCGGTCTGCGCCGAACACCACAGAACGTCAGCACTGCTTCTGTTGCCGGGCGAAAGTGAACATGGAGGCGGAACGGTGAATTAAGTCTGCCCTCTTGACAATGTCACACTTGCTACTCAGGTCTGACTGCAGCAGTTCTGTCCCTTCAAACGGGTTTAAAAGCCTTTTTACAGGTGGCAGGGAAATTAAATGCTTTGAGTGGTTTTAGGAGCGTGTCATGTTTGAAGTTGGCTGGGGGGAGAGACCAGCTGATTACTTTAGGCCAAAGCAGATGGAAGGAACACAGAGGGAAGATGGAGTTCTGATCTTGCTTATAGTCTTGTAAATCCCAGATTTTCAGATCAGCTTAAGACCGTTATTTTTAGGCTGTGGAAGTCACTAAATAGTGCGTGTATGAATGTAGTAATGTCACTGTTTTGGAGTTTTCAGCTCCTCCCAGGATGTGGTTGTGTGGGCAGACTGGGCTTCATGCCCCCTAAGGAGTTCGGACAGGCTGTGTTTGTGTGTTTACATGTGCTGTCATGGATTCTATGTGGATTTCCTGGTGGTGCTTTCATTTCACCATCAATAAACTCTATAAAATTATTAAGCTCCAATAGGTTATTTTTTGTTTTTCTTTAGAGTCAGAACATGACAAAGTAACAACTGAGTTTTTAGGAGGCTAAATGTCTACAGGCAACAACAGCTTCTATTCTTGTTTAAATAATAGACTTTGTCAATAATCTTAACATCTCCACAGTGATGGTAAAAACTCAAGTGCCCCGCCAAGATATCAAAGTATTTATAAAATCTGCTCATATAACAGTTTTAATATGCAAGCTGTCAAATTCTGCTCTAAATAGCGCTGGATTAAAAAGTGCTTCCATGTCATCAGAAGTTTAATCTGAGAGCCTTGTATATCTCCACAGTAAAAGTCAAATCAGTTATTTTAGGTTCTGCTGACACCTCCTGGTGTGCTGCAGCCTGTCTGGTCCACAGTGCGCAGAACATGACAGAGCTGGAAACTTGCAGAGGTTTATAAAGTATATGAAATAAATTACTAAACATACTTAAACAGAAAACGACGTCAGTGAAAATAATTTTACTGATAAAAGTACTTGCTTCATAAAACTGCTCACAATCGGGAAAAATAAAAGTACTTTTACACATGCTCTGAAGTGTTGAATTTACTTAACCAAACTGGTTCCACTAAACTGAATTGAGTAAACTGCTTAATGTTTGCTCAACTCAGTTTAGTAAAACCAGTTCACATAACTTGGTAAATTTGATACCCATTTATTTTATTTTTATTTTTTTTAGCATGCATAAACGATTCTGTTCATGATGAATTCGGTCATATTTAAATTTGTAACGTGTGCGTTTAAATTTTAAAATAAAAGTAGCATTTTTGTTTTTTAAATGCAACAAAAGTTACAATTTTAAAATATTAAAAAAACTTTTTTTAAAAAACTACAAATCAAAGTTACTCAAGTACTGTAACAAAATAAATGTACTTAGTTACGATGCATCTCTGGAAACTGTATTTTTTAACCTTTATGTTTGAGAACACTGTAATTGTCTAAGATGGCTCATTAATGAACCATTGGAGAGGAGTTAATGTTAAATAAAAATGTTCAGTATTTGCTGATGAAAAGTCAGTAAAACATCTAATAACCAGAACCTCTGTCTCATTTTGCATAATTTTCATCATGTAATCTTTGTTGGGACTGGACCATAAAGCAGGTTGAGGTGCCGGTCCAGATTTTGGATGCACATCACTACATTTGCTGTCAGCTCACCTTGGCTTTGCATTGATTAGGTTCAGGTTTTAAGTAAGCCATATAGGATTTTCACTTCATTCAGAAGCTTAGATTGTAAAGTATGCAGTTCTCCCAGACATCTGTGTAATCACAATTATGTTGTAGTAATCCTCACAAAAAGTGAAAGCAGATACTAGTTAATCTGTAAACTATATTTGACCTTATTTCAGTTGTGAAAGTCCTGTGATGTAGTTATCCAACATGATAAAAGGATTAGGTGGTGGAGCTGATGAGGTAGACTAGACACTCAATCCTATTAGAGAAGAGAATGCCACCAGCTGGCTCTCCTCAGGACTTTCTCAGTCTGTCAATAACTAATGTAGATTTAAGAGTTATGAAATATTTTAATTTATTTTAATATTAATTAATTTGTTTCTTTAGATATGCCATTTGGAAGTGAGCATTTTTGAAAAATCTTTTTTCACTTTTGACCAAATGACTGAGCTTGAAAAACCAACACAATTCTCAGACTTTTGCATTGCAACATAAATTAAATGCTTGCAAACTAAGGAGTGTGCTTTGCTTTGCTTCTGCGTAGGAAGGAAGGTTCCAGGCTAGTTTAAAGTACTCTTTAAAAGTTCATCTGATTGGCAGCATGATTACGCAATTTTCTTGGTCCAGCTGGTTCTTTACATTAATTCACTAATATTTATGCAACTTTCCTTCTACTTCAGCTCCAGTCTTTTTAGGAATGCATGTTGTGCTTCAGAGTTCACTAATCTTTTTTTTTAAATGGACATAATTAAATTATAACTGATTTATTTCTCTGCAGATGTAAATGACTGTGCCGCGCAGCCATGTGAGAATGGTGGTATCTGCAGGGACCTGGACGGAGACTTCAAATGCCACTGTCCTTCTCCTTATGTCGGCAAACATTGCCAACTACGTATGTATGACTTTCATTTTGTTCTCAAACTAAAAAAAGGACTGATTAAGTCTGTGCTCTTGGAGGAAGAAAAACATTAAAGATGGAGTTTGGATGATGGCCAGCAGACTTTGGGATGAACAATGGGCTGAATGAAGAGCTTCTTTTAGGAAATCAGTTTATTCAATTAGACTGATTCATTGCTCTGCCTCTATAATCATTTTATGGCCTTTACACTGCAACCTTTTTTCAGCAACACACTCTGCCTGAATGTTAATTATTTATTTTTTTCTTATCAATTACCAAAAAGGTTTTGAGAAAATACTGAAACATGCAACATGCGTGTTTTTTTTTTTTTTTAATATTTGAATCAATCATTATTTCAGAATTTTCAGTCTCATCTATTGAAGATGAAATCTAAATTTACCCATCACCTTTCCTCCTTAGGGTGCACCTCTTTGCTTGGCATGGAGGGAGGGGGCATCGCTGAGTCTCAGATCGCGTCCTCATCAGTCCGCTACAGTCTGCTGGGCCTGCAGCGCTGGGGCCCTGAGCTGGCACGCCTCCACAACAAGGGGCTGGTCAACGCCTGGAGTGCAGCTGCACATGACAAGAACCCATGGATAGTGGTGAGTACAGTGATGTAGTTCAGTGGAATACAAGCTAAAAACTTGTTGGATTGACTATAACCTAGATTGAAGGCTAAGATATGTGGATTAAAGTGTTTAGTTACTGGCAATCTTCAGTCGTCAAGTTTTATTTATTTTAATCCTTTAGGAAGACATTGTGTTCATAATGATTTTAACTTTCACAGCTTGATTAGTATGACTATTTACATATTTGCTGTAAAAAGTGAGTAGCTTATCTTTTTCTATTTCTAAATTTACAGATTAATATGCAAAGAAAGATGCGACTCTCAGGCATCGTTACCCAGGGGGCCAGTCGTATGGGTACCGCAGAGTTCATTAAGGCCTTCAAAGTGGCTTCCAGCTTGGATGGAAAAACATACACCATGTACAGAACAGAGGGACAGAGAAAAGACCAGGTAAGGATGAACTGAACCATCGTTCTCTTGAACAAATTAGACATGTTTGCCCAGATACATTGATATGTTCAGTCAGTTATAACATGAACATAGCTCACTACATTAAATGCACATAGCTGAATGCAACACTTGCTTTTTCTAGAGTAAACTAGTCACACACTTAAAGTTATGCAAGAAATGCTGAGAATTATATCCTAAATTTGAAACTCCTTACTGCTGACCAAATAAAGCACTGAAGTTTACCAGCTCCTCCTCTTTTAACAGGTGTTTGTTGGGAACGTGGACAATGATAGCACCAAGACCAACTTGTTTGACCCCCCAATCATCGCCCAGTACATCCGCATCATTCCCGTCGTGTGTCGCAAAGCCTGCACCCTACGCATGGAGCTGGTGGGCTGTGAACTCAACGGTAATCTGTTGCACACGCTGAGCGTACATTCAAACATGCATCTGCTTTTTAGGTCATTCACATCACAGATGGAGGCACAAACACAGCTGATTTATGACAAACCATTTGATTACATTTATTACAGCTCATGAGAATTAAAATGGGTCAGGAAATGTTTACAGCATAGAAAATATTGATCCTATTTCTAATGGTTGTTTATTGCAGCAGTTTTCCATTAGTCTCTTTCTTTCCTTTTCTCATACAGCAGTGTGCTTTTGTAAAACTCATTGCAAATGTGTTAATGGTCATCATTTGTCAGATCAATGTTTATTTCCTGTTCTTTCTAGTTTGTGCATGGTTTGATGGCTTAGTTTAAAGGTTTCATTGTCTAACTTGAATACATATGCTCATTATCATAAAATGCTTTTGTTGCAGTCTTGTACGACTGCAACAAAAGCAATTTTGTTTTAACTCACCTGTCCTATTGTGTATTTCCAAACTGCAAAAAGGTAGCGCAACCCTGTTGCGAATGACCTGTTTACCTTGTTCCCCCATGTTTATGTATGTCCTCCCCTTGAACGAGGTGATCTTAACTGCAAGTTCCGTGTAAAACTGATTCTGATACTTTAGTCAAATATATTTCATGTTCAACTTCTTGACTAATATCTTTCAAAATGTTATTGTGAGGTCCTTTTAATTTGTTGTAGTTTGATTCGGATAATCCTGAATAGTGGCAACAAAGATAAAAAGTGTTGGTATTTATCTAAACCTTACATTTGTGCGATCATCAATGTTTCATGTTTTAGTCGACTGCTTCTTGTGCTCCGTGTTGTGGCTGTCGCCTACTTGTTTCGCTGCTTCACACCATCTGGCTTTGGCTGCTTCCCGTTCGCCTCTCGTCTATCACGCTCTTTCTTTCTCTCCGGCTCCTCTTCTGTTCCGGGTCTCACCTCCACAGTGTATTCAAACACTTCAGGTTGTTCAGAACCATTGGGCATGAAGTCCAGGTTGGTGTTGGACCGCCAGATCACCGCTTCCAGCACCTTCCGCACTTGGGGGCTCGAGGCCTTCACCTGGCACCCACACTACGCTCGGCTGGACAAACAGGGCAAGACCAACGCCTGGACTGCCGCCACCAACAGCCGCTCTGAATGGCTGCAGGTGAGAGCCGGGACAGGCCTAACAGTTCAGTTTTTTTAATGTGATAGAGTCTGTAATATGAACTTGCATTGTGTGTTTTAGGTGGACCTGCTGTCTCCTAAGAAGATAACAGGAATCGTTACACAGGGGGCAAAAGACTTTGGCTGCATTCAGTTTGTTACAGCTTTCAAAGTTGCTCTCAGTAATGATGGAAAGACCTGGACTACAGTGAAGGATGAGACCACAGGAATAGACAGGGTGGGTCCAACAGCACACAACATAAAACAAACATCAAAACAATAATTAAAAGCATACTGAAGCAATACAAAACCTATAAAATGCATCAGTATGTTAGTAAATTATAGAACAAAAAATGCATCTTATTTAAACTATTAATAAAATAGGTTCTATTTGGAAAATCAAATATTTCATGTATTTTGTCATGGAAACTTTATTTTACCTGGACAGAAACAGATTTAAGAATAAAAACACTTCGTGAAAGGTCAATCAGCATTTATTGCAATTGCAGGACATGCATCATGTCACACTGATCAGTGCTCAAAATGTGTGCCAATGAGGCAGTGTGAAATACAAGCATTTATACAGTAAGTTATCTAAAAGAAACAAATCTCTTTCCTAGCGCCGAGAGTGGGCCAAGGAGAGTTTGATAAAGAGATTACTTCTAAACAGATATGGTCCTGGTTGTGGAATATTTAATCTGAGAGAAACAGAAGATAAAGAGTAAAATAATGAAACATGATGACCTTTTAAGGTCAGCACGAGGTCACTGAATCTTGGCATGAGAATAATGAGGGACTTTAAAGAATAAGTTATTTTTCCACCACATATCTAATTGAAACTTCAACACTTTCTTCAAAAGACAAATCAAGTAAAAATCAAAGGAATCATTCAGGAAAAAAGCCATGTTTTTCTGATTGGACTCTTAGTCGTCCACTTGCTCCCTCTGAAGCAGAACAGTCGACGTGCGGTCACACACACACCTTTCATAGCCCCTGAGACACTGCGCCAAACTCCTGGGAAAACCCCTCCCGCTGCAGGATACATCAGTGCACGTGGTTTCTTCTGACTTTTTTTCTTTTCTATCTCTCTGCAGCGTAGACTCTGATACCTGACTGTACAAATCTGTCCCAGTTAAAGCTCTACTTGTTTCTGCAGAGAGATTCCTGTTTTCTCCATCCACGAGTCTTTGTTCGTTTGACTCCTTTATAAATATCTGTTTCCAGGTACACAGCATATATTGTAGTGTACACTCCAGTGGTAAAGGTTTCTCAGGAGGTGTATGCAGTGTGTTTCATGAACTATGAAAGGTGTGTGCGAGTGTGAAAGTAAACTCTTCAGCTCAGGTATCATAGACTTTTTAACCTGCCAGTATATGATCCTAGTGGGCTGATCATTTGTGAGCTTTATACATTTTATGAATGATTTATATCTCAAATCTTATCAAATTTTGAAAGTTTTTTTTTTCTCCTTTGTTGTGGTGGTTGCTAGTCTTCACAAATGGCATCTGAAATCATCCTCATCTGTAAATATCGCCCTGACATTCCAGTTTTTAGCAGTGTAACATATTTTACTGTCTTTTGGTTTCTTTAGCTGTAGAAATGCTCTGATGGTTTTTCATTGGTGTCCTTCCTTTGTCCAGATCTTCCCAGGTAACAGCGACAACAATGTTCACAAGAAGAACCTCTTTGAGCCCCCGCTCTACAGCAGATACGTCCGCTTCCTGCCTTGGGAGTGGCACGAACGCATCACCCTTCGAATGGAACTTCTGGGCTGTAATGAGTAGCGTCACCCAAAACCCACCTCCTTTATTCTCTACCCCCCACCCCTCTCTCTCCTGAGCCACACCTGCACTGCCTTGCTCTCAGCCCTAGGGGGCAGCAAAGAACAGTGTAGCACACCACCAACAACCTGGCTGGTCAGAGGTGGTTGTTACTCACTACCACTGAAAGCACTAGTCTTATTTAGCTGAGCTCACTTTCCTTTTACTTCCTGACCTGTCATCATATCTTTTTGCTAAATTCAAAGTATTGATTCTTTCATTCCTGTATGAGAAGTCAGAGGTGACGATGCTGCTGGAGTTGTGCTGCTTGAACTCTGATCAATTCTACCTGAAACACTGAACCTCCAGGACCCTCAGCTGTTGACCTTTTTATCCCACCGCTCCATCTCTGAACTCATACAGACCATAGAAAATATAGTTCATCTTTTCACAGGAGTTGATCTATCTCTTAGGTATTTTAGATCACCTGAACTTTGACATCTCAGAGCTGAACATGTTTGCTGTGCTTCAGTTGCAGGACAGAATTTGTTTTCAAAATTGTAAATAGTTAAGGTTTTCTTTATTTAGAGGAAACTCTGAATCAGCTTAAGGTTTCTCAGCATGTGCGCTACAACATTCTCTGCATTTATTTGTACTTGTTTGGACTGAAAGTCCAATTTGTTCTCTATTTACCATCCAAGGTGTAATCAGAGTAGAACACAATAGAAAATGTATAAAGTAATTTCTACTAAAATATGTCAAAGTGTTTATGTAAAGTTTTGCTTCTCTTGTGCCAACACATCCTCAGAAACACATGTTTGTGGGTTTATTTTCAGAAGAATTTAGTGAAAGTTCAAATGATGCTGATTTGTACAACAAAGGTGGAACATTAGTTCTTATCGGTCATAATCAACAAACCATCCTGGTGTTTCAGTTTAACAGATGTCCATGGAGACAAACATGACCAGAGCTATAAACAAAATGCAAAAATGATTGGTTAAGAAAAATGCAGTATTTTATTTGTCTTTGAGTAAATGGCAGATGAGAAAAAACTGCTTTCAGATAATGAAATTAAATCTCCTAGTTGAAAATGTTACTTTTTTTTTTTATTTGGAATACAAACTGAATTTGTCATTATATATTTAATTCATGGTGAGCTGGTGATTATTGTTTTTTAAGGATGTTTAGATAACAAAGATGTTTTCTGACGACTTTTGATTTATTACAAACAGCTATGCCAGTTTTTCACTGAACTTGACAGTAATATTCATCGAAACATTTATTTTATATTGAGACGTTGCTTCTGCTGTAGGTTTATACAGACTGATGGATGTTCTGGTCTCAGGTCCAAGCGCTGTGTAGAGTTCTACTGAATGCTAATCTTTCACTAACCCTCGCTGTGCTTCTAGTTTGTGTTCAGTTTCACATTTTTATGGCACTTTGATGTTTTGTGTTTTTAAGATTTTGTAAGTATGAAACTCCAGAAGGAAACGTTTAATTGTATTGCTTGTTTTATAAAATGACCAGTAAAAATATTCCTATGTAAATGTTCAGGTAAAATAATAAAAAAAAGTCTCCCAGACTGGGTGAATCCTTTACCTTTTTGTTTATATATAACCTGTATATTTGTGGAGTCTCTGGGGTCTGCTGGTATATGTGGATGTTAATGTTTGCAGCAGATAATTTATTAATATTTTGTATTATGGGTCCAGCATTATTTCTCCAGTTCAAAGCTGCCCCCCCCCCCTGATAAGACTAACAGAAACCACATAAATTGGATTTTTTACGGTTTCACCAAACCTGACGTGACCTGCCACATCATCTGCGCCCCCCTCCCCCTCGCATTCTAAACCTTTTCATCCCATGAATTATGAATTTTGGGCTTGTGCAATATTATACAGTGTTAGTTTTGATAACAATGAATATTGATTGGGGGGCTTTAAAAATGCATGAGGGGGGACAGCAGTACTGCTGAGAGGTCGCAGATGGATGTTTGTGTCAAACGCTCATATTTACAGTTTATAAGCAGACATTAACAGCTTCATGTGCTTTATTGTAAGGTTCAACCTGTATGACTTTATTCTTCAATTCAGTTCTGTTTTTCTCCAACTTATCAAATTCACATTGTTATGGATTCATTTATTGACTTCAAAAATGTATTTTGTATTACAGTATTGTTTTTAACACGACCTTTGTTTGGCCTTTGCATTTTCCAGATGAATTAATAAAGAACATCAAAGTTAGTTTTGAATTGAATGGAAATCTCTTCTTTCTTTTTGAAGAATTTGAGTCTGTGTGGATAGACAGAATAACAAGATTGTTACCGAGCATAAAGTAGAATTAACTGGAGCTGTTTTCCATTTAAAAGGTGAAAGATTCAAAGACCTCAAGCACAGAGGTTCAATTCGGCTGTTTAGCATTTCAGCATCCCTGGGGCTCGTGTGTGTTTGTGTGTGTGTGTGTGTGTGTGTGTGCACGTGCATCCTGAAATCTTTGAAAAGGTATCTTCATCTGAGCAGAGCATGAATTCCTCTCGTCTCGTTCCTTTCTGCGAAGGTCACTGTCTGCTAGTGAAACACCTCTGTAGGGTTGGAGCTACATGATCAATATGAAAATGCATTCAGACGGTGACACTGAAGAGTCTAGTTTTTAGAAAAATACCCTTTAACATTTTGACCTATGCCTCATGTTTAAAAAAAAAAAAGCAATCTCCACTAAACCAAGTGTTTTTTTTTTGTTAACCTTAATGATGGCTTACTTTGTTTCCTTCTTTTAATTCCCTCATTAAATCTTCCTTTTGGTTCTTCTGTTCTTCCTTTTTGGGAGACCCGGTGGTCTTGCAGAGGATAGAGAATTTTGTTGCACAAAATAAAGAAAAAAGTCTTGATTCTTCCCTCATTCTGAAGACTTTTCTTGTGGTTTTGATAAAGGTTGCTTCAGGTTTTCTGCAGTTTTGCTTTAGGACCGTGGCTTCTTCCACTCATTTTTCCAGTTTGTTTTCAAAGGAATGTTTTTAAGCCGCTGAACTCTGACCTGTGAATAATTCAGGCATAAAAAGGCTCCTGCACTCAGTGAACGAGTGTTTTCAACGCAGAGCAGACAACTTGGCAAAGAACCAGTTTAAAATTTGTTCTCATTTTAGCTGAATCTAAAAAATGACAGTTTAATAGACATAAAAACATCATCTGGTGATTCTGTTAGCTGGAACTGGTCTCTTTACGCTTTTTGCACACTGTACCTCTTTTTTTTTTTTTTAATCTTGACGTTTTTTTTTTGTTTTACACATTCATTTCATTTGAGGTGTTTTGAACTTGAAAATTATCTGCATGAATGCATAAACCTGTAAAAAATTTAGGCAGAACTGATATTAAAGAAACTAAACTCCTCCAACTTCAAATAATTTAAAATAATGATCAGAGACGGGTGTAGGTGTGCAGCCGGAGCTGAAAGGGAACTTTAGGCACCACGTCAGGTTGGAACAGGAAGGATAACGACTGCTATTTTTGGTCCAAACACTGACAGATTCTCCTGGGATGAGCTCTAAAAAGCCATGTTATTTCTGCTCAGATAAATGTTTTGAAGTGTTAACGTTGACGGGTGATGAGAGCCTTTCACACAACCGTACTCCAAACTACACCTCGTATTTGACTATTTTGCCTTTTTAGTTGGTGCTAAACGTACATTTGTAAGTTTATAAAAAGTGAGAAATTGCAGAGTTTGCTTCCTATTACAGCTCATTTTATCTTGTGTCTTTTAATCAAGCTGAAAACTGTCTCCCTGAGCTCTGCACTTCAGGCTCCTGATGGTCTTTTATTGAAACCTTCCTCTCTAATCACAGCGATGACACTGAAACCACACTGCCTCTCTTACACACACACATTTTTGAGACTAACCATTCTCCTCTGTCAGGAGTCTCTGCTAATGACAGCATGCCATTGCTCATACTGACACAATCAGCTCCTTGTCTCCTCAATCAAACCACACAAACACACACAAGTCATCTCATTCACTTTGCTGTCGCCTCTTGGGGCTCCAGGTCGCAGCTTGTCTAACCTCTGGCCCTGAATACGACAAGCTGATGCTGAAATTACACCCCAGTCACCCAGCAGTTCACACGGGCTGCTGGTATTCAGGGCCCCAGGCTAAAGTCTTTTATCTCCGGGTTCATGGGGATGAGCGCTGGTTTGGTCTCTTCAAACAAACTGGGAGATAATGGCTTTAGATACAGGCGGGGAGGGGAAGGGGCTGTCAGAGCAGCTCAGAGTGGGGGGTCTTGAGAAAAGGGTCCAGAATATTTCAAGCTCAGCAGATCTGGCAGAGGACATAATAATTTCTTCAAACTTAAAGAAAAAAACAAAAAACTAGAAAAACTATTTTTAAAAAAAGCCAAATTTTAAACTTGATACAAGCTTTGAGAACTCCTACCTGATCTTACGACCAAAGACTTCCAGTTCAGGATTTTTGTTCAGTGACAGTCTTCATACTCTGTCTGCCTGTCTCATTCAGAGTACTGTCAGACATTTTCAGACATAAGTGTGTTGTTACCATCTTAACAGGAAGCAGATCAGGGCCGGCCCAGCTATAGCCAGTTTGGTGCCCTGGGCAAAATTTCAGGTGGCGCCTCTTGTGCAGATTTCTAAATTTCAAATTCAAATTTTCAGGGTCCAGAGGTATACTTCTCCAGAACATTTTGTAAAAGATCTACTAAAAAACTGTACTTTCCAGTACTTTGAAGAGCATTGGACTAAATTCTTGGGATTATGTCTGTCCGTCAGTTTTCTTCCTCTTATCTGGGATCGGGTCATGGGGGCAGCAGCCTAAGCAGAGAGACCCAGACTTCCCTCTCTCCAGCCACTTGGGCCAGCTCAT
>JARVGW010000002.1:2392470-2403521 GCA_031762495.1 Anablepsoides rubrolineatus | reverse complement strand
TTACAGCTAACGACTGAAATATGGCTTCAGGGTTTGAAGTGTTACTTGAGGCCACAGCAAAGCAAGGCCATGGAATACGCTCTGCCAGCCTTGACATACCACCAGTCCAGATGCTGGGAGCTCTTGTCGGAGCAGCTAACAGGATGCTTTTTACTCTTCTGAGGGTTTTTTTTTGTTTTTTTTGGTTTGTGTAGGTGTGTGTGTATGTTTGTGTGTTACCTTGTCTCATAAATCCAGAGCTTAAAATGACAAATCCAAATGTTTGCTGGAAAGACATGCCTCTTGTGCAGGGTCAGGGTCAGGACACACTGTTTTTTTGTCAGGAAGAGGAAAAAGCTATAAAGTCCACCTGCAATGTCATGATGACTTTTCATTGCTTATAAATTGAATTAAAGGTGAAACTGGCTGTCATTCTTTGTCTATAAAAAAGTACATATGCACATACAGTCAGGTCCATAAATATTGACAACGTTTTCATTTTTTTGCCTGTATACGCCACGACACATTTAAAATGAAATTCATAAAATGTGCTTAAACTACAGACTTTCAGCTATACTTTGAAGGTATTTACATCCAAATCAGGTGAATGTTGTACAAATTAAAACAGTTTGTATACTTGTAACTTCCACTTCTTAAAGGACAAAAAATAATGGGGCAAAAAAACCATAAATCAAACTTTCACTGTTAAATATTTGGTTGTAAACTCCTTGCAGTTATTTCCAGCCTGAACACAAAAAACATCAGCAGTCGCTGGGTTTCATCCCTGGTGATGCTCTGCCAAGCCTCGACTGCAACTGTCTCAATGTCCTGCTGGTTCGTAGGCCATTTTCCCTTCAGTTTTGTCTTCAGCAAGTCAAATGCTCATCAGATTCAGGTCAGGTGACTGACTTAGCCACTGCATAACATTCCACTTCTTTGCCTTAAAGTTCTTTGGTTGTTTTCACAGTATGCTGAGGATCATTGTCCATCTCTGAAGCTCTGTCCAATGAGTTCTGCATTTGGCTGAATATGAGCAGAAAATATTGACACAAATACGTTAGAATTCATCCTGCTTATCAGCATCACACACAAATCAGCACTCAAGAGAAAACTTCACCAGTTTGAATACAGAGGGTTCATTATATAAAAGCACCGAGCCTCAAAAACAGGAAGGCCAGATTAGAGTTCATCAAACAATCTAAAAATGGCATGGGAATGTATGGCTGCCAATTGAGTTTCTGTTGTTTTGTAAGAAAATTAGTCTATTTTGGTTTTGAAATGGTTTAAACAACAATCATGTAACAAAATGTACTTTTTGTGCTGACAAAAGTAAACCCTGCTCCTCCCTGAGTTCAGTAAAGCGTATTCTGTCAGATATGAGAGCTGTCAGGTAAAATGTTGCACCTTTAAAATGACTGCTAGTTCAATGAGCTCCAAGAGAAGCACCTATAGTCATGTCTGCTGCTCACAAATAAATGGGACACATAAGGTTTCACATTGGAATATCACTGATTTACAGTTTTTATTGATTGCTTTGACCTGTTTGAAGAAACTGGGACCCTCTCAGTTTTCATCATCACCATTTCAGCAGAGTAGAAGTCACCTCTTGCAATCTGTTAACCCATTCTCATTGAATTGACACGTTTTCCCACCCTGTGCAAAACAGTTAACACAGATGTCATTCAAGAAGTCTAAAGATCACCTAAAGCAGCTGTTTGACACTTATTCACAGAATTTTTCAATTTGTAATCAGTCTGCTGTGTTGTTTTGAGGAGGTCTAAGGCAGATCAGAGGATAAGGAGTCCATGTGCGAGGTGTAAAAGACTGTTTTTTATTTACCTAATTTCTCACACAGTAAAGGATTTTATTTTTATTTCCATGTATTCTCTGTTGGAATATTTCATTTGTCAGGCACAGTCTGAAAAAAAATGTAATCAATAAAATTAGCATCAAACCATATCTGCTTCTGGATGCATTTTTGCAAGAGGGCTAATTTGACTACAAACAGCACTGGCATGTAAGCTACATACAGTCATAGGCTACAATGATAAGCAATGATGCACTGATTCACACATGAGTGCTGTATTTTGTATTTTGTTGCCCATTGTGTATAGTTTGGAGGTGCTCATACACTGTGTTAAAGTTTGAAGGCAAATTTTGATTTTGGTCCATTGTTTAAATGTTTTCACACAGTTAGTGTCTTTTGCAAACAAAATGGGTCATTTTGACCACTGTGTCACTGGTTAGACCTCTGTGTTACTATTTTGAAGATGTGGATTTTGAGTTGACATCAAAACAATCAATAAAAACTGTAAAGGACAAATGTTTGAAATGTAATTCATTTAAATTACACAATTATTTGTTGCATTTATTATTTATTATCACATTTAAAATGTGAGGATTTCATTTCATTTAATTTTTTCTTTTTCTTTCTTTTTTTTTGCAGAAGCTGAAGTGAGTTCACTGACAGTGACGACTGCTGAACCAAAACCTTTGACTGATGTTTAGTTTATTTTAAAACATTTATTTCTTCAAGATATTCTCATGATTTTGAGTTTTTTTTTTTAAGATTCTGTATCGGGAATGAGATATTTTTTATGTTGTCTAAATTCACGAGGAGCTCTGTGTTATTATTGCTGCTGTGCTCGATTTGCGCGTGCTGGCGGGGCTCGTGAACGGCGAGGTGGCTTCACTTCAAAGGGGATGCCTCGGCTCGTGACGTCGGCGCGCGCTCTTCTCAGGATGGCAGGAGGACGGTCTCGTTAGAGACAGAGCAGAGGATGAGGAGGAGGACATGAAGTGAGCTGAAGACCCACAGGACGGACAGTTTATTTGTGAGTGAATTTTATCTGTTTATTTATATATTTTTTTGTCTTACCTGACCGAGAAGCACTTTTTTCCCGCGAACAGACTAGTTTTACCTGAAATAGTTACGAATTAGTTTTTTAAGTGGCTTAATTGAGCTGATTCGATGACTCTGGTACTGCTTGAAACACCATAAGCGCTTAGACAAAACATTTTGTAAACTATTTAAACTGTTTACACTAATTATATATTTTCTAAAACATCTCGAGAATGTTTTGTTAAATTCTCAGCAAAGTAATCAGATGAAATTAGCCAGCTGGCTCACATTAAAGCACTTTTATCCGTTTTAAATGTCATTCTCTCAAAGCTTCTATTTTTTTTTTTTACTTTGAACTCAACATTTTTCCTCTTTTCCCATCAAGAATTAAAACATTTTTTTCTTCCAGTTTTGAAATTTGATCAATCTACACATATCTTTTCTATAAATTGTGCTGGTTGAATCTCAAATAATATTTTTGGCAAATAAATTTTAATTGCATGTTTTTCTTTTGTATGACATATAAATCAAAACTATCTTAAAATGGCATCTTTATTGTTTTATTTTACATTCTAATTTTATACTTTTTGCTTGTTTGTTTGTTGTTGTTGTTGTTGTTTTCCCCACTGAGCTCCAGTGGAGTTTTGCTGAATAAATAAAGTTGATTTGAATGTTTTCCTCTGCAGAGACAGCGTCATGCTGAGTCTTCTGCGCCCCCTGCTGGTCGCCTGCCTGCATCTGCTGCTGCTGCTGCCCTGGAGCCACAGCAGGATCCTCAGATACACCAATGGCTTTCACTACCAGGACCTCAGCAACAGCAACGGCAACGGCAATGGAAAGGATGAGAGTAGGTGCTTTGTGTGTTTTTGTGGACACACGAGAATGTGCAAAGATCATGTGAGACACACGCACACACAAACAACGACATCATTTTGTGTATACCATAACACAGCTGGCAGGCAGGGAGGGACCTGGATGTGGGGAAACAAGTCTGTAATTTATGGTGTTTTCAGGCTGTCAGCTTGTGTTAACAAAACAAAGTCTTTTAATGAGTGATGTTGGTTTCCGGTAAAATAGTCTGTGTTTGGGATGTTTCATCCTCCTGCATCAGTGATTGTGTGATTGTACAGATGCTGCAGCAGTTTGTTTTGTGCAGTTTCACTTTGTGGTTTTGAGCAACACGTTACCAGTGTCAACAAAAAAGATTTGAGCTAACAGGGAAAGTATTTGACTTTTATAGCTTTTTACAGTTGAGAATGATATAATTTTAGACTTGTTGGTTCAAGACTTAAAATACAAACAATGATTGTCTGAAGGAATGATAGGGATTGTAAAACATACAACTTAGATGTTAAAACAGGAGAAGATGAACAGGATTTGTCTTATAAATCATAATGTTGAACGTGAATTTTCTGCAGTGAGAGCTTATTTGTTCTGGAATGTGGTGATTAAAGGTAAAGACCTGAGTCATACATCGGTCATTATCACAATTATTTAGAAAGTTATATTTGAATATATTTTACTGTATTGAGCACGATGCAGACTGACTAAAATACATCTTCAGAAGTCTCACTCATAATGCCGTCCTCTTTGTAGTAGTTTAGCTTTATTTAAAAAATATGTTTGCTTATGAAATGGGGCCTTTAATTTAATTAGCATTAAGTTTTTATTATTTCTGCCAAGGAGCTTATGTTATGGTAGCATCGGTCTGTCTCTCTGTCTGTGCACAACATTACTGGAAACGTTTTGAACAAGTAAAGTTTCATGAAACTTTCAGGCAATGTTGAGGTTGTCACAAAGAACAAATGATTAACTTTTGGTGTTGATCACCTGCATGAGTGACCCTAAGGTCTTGGTGGAGCAAGTGCTTCTAGTTAAAAATGTATTTTAAATATTTTATCCTGAATCAGAATTATCAAATCTGACCCATCTCCTCAAACCAAGCATTAAATCTCAAAGTGGTGGAGAAACAGGCTGCTATAGTGGATTGGTTAAAACGTTTTCAAAAAAACATTTTGTCAAAATATAAGTAATAAATATCTTATTTATAGATCATTTGAATGAACTGTCTGAAATATAATCTTAAAAGGTTTTTTTGAAACCTTTTTCTGAGCAGCAACAAAAACAGGATTTATAACAAAAAAAAAAACATCTTAAATTTATTATATTTTTCCTGCAAGCTAGCAAAAATTTTCTTCTTTCCAGCTGAGAAATCTCAATATTCAAATACTAATTGACTCAATTAGTATTTGATAAAAAAAAGTATTGAATAAAAGCTCTAAAATAAATACAAGCCACTGGAAGCTGCGCAGCCAGGAGAAAAACTATGAAACAAGGAAAACAGATGATTCAAAAATAATAATATCCTAATAATAATATTAATAATTATTATAATAAATATTAAATATTCTATAATATAAACTAGTGATTCTGATTGTGTTTAGGCCAGCAGAGAAGGCTTTGCTGGCCCTGACAGCACACCACTGTAATTGAGGTTTTATTTTTAAATAATGTCAAGAATTCTTCATTAAAATAACCCAAAAAATCAGACCAACTATCAATGAGTACTCTGGCTCCAACATGTAAGGCTGGATATGTATGAGGTATGATATGTCATGCTATTACTTCTGTTTTCAGTATGTTCAGTTCAGAGTCACAGAAAATCTGAATTCTGAGAATAAATGTGTTCATTTGAGCGTACTAATAAACATCCCAACATAAAACTTCTTATAATCTTTCTGGTGTTTTGTGCATCTTCCAGTTTACTTCAATGGGATTCGCCTCCACGTGGAGTCCCCTCAGCACTCAGTGTCAGCCACCAAGGGGAGCAACGTCACACTTCTCTGCCACTACCACTACGAGCCTGAGCTGACTACACCCCGCAGGACCCGGGTCAGATGGTTCTGGCTGCCTGCTTACACCAACGCCACTTCGCTCGAGGCCTTCGCCGGGGAGTCCAAAGTGATGGTGGCCATAGGCAGCCGTTACCGCAGCTACGGTAACTTCAAAGGTCGTGTGCGTTTGAGGCGGTCAGCTCCGGGAGACATGTCTCTGGTGATCAACGAGCTGCAGCTGAACGACACCGGGCGCTATCGATGTGAAGTGATCGACGGGCTGGAGGATGAAAGCGTAACGATGAAGCTAGAGCTGACAGGTGAGTTTAATTGACTTGACTCATGCACAGGATTGTTTTACTCTCCTCCCACATCTTATCCACTTCAGCTGATTTTACACCCAACCCTGTAGCCGCTCTCATATTAATGACTTACTTTACTGGAGTACTCTTTTGAAAACCAAATTAACAAATTAAGCCAATTTTCAGTAATTATTTATCACAAAGCAGTTTTTAGGTTTGAAATCCTCGAACATTAGAGCTCCCATGTCACAATACAGCTCTTGAGATGGGTTGAATATGCCTGTGACCACTCTGTGACTGTTTCAAGATAAAATGTGTCACAAATCATGCAAACAAGTTCAAAGCCACTACATTTGAAACATTTTTGAATCTCACTCATGGCTGCTGTTTGTCAGCTGGCCACCAGCAGTCGCTGAAAATGAATACTCAGAACTTTCTACCACTTGTTTGCATTTTAAAAGGGTGCCCTCACTACTTTCTTTAAGGATATTTTTAGCTATTCTGGCACATTTGTATTCTTGTTGATTAATGTGCACTGTTCTTTTAAAGAAAGTAAATAAAACAACATTTTAAAAAGCAAAATCCTGCTTCAAATCAAATGCAGCTTTGATGTCTAGCTTCTGACACTTTTGTTGTGAGAAATATTTGTATCATTTTGGATTGCGTACCGTCACAGTATGTTGTTAAATACTGTTTTTCCTCTTGCAGGTGTGGTATTCCCCTACTACTCTCATAATGGGCGCTACCATTTTAACTTCTTTGATGCCCAACAAGCGTGTCGGGATCAGGACGCCACCCTGGCTACGTTCGAACAGCTTTTCGCCGAGTGGGAGGACGGGCTTGACTGGTGCAACGCTGGCTGGCTGGCTGACGGCACAGTCCAGTATCCAATCAGAGATTCACGTGTTGTTTGCGGTGGTAAAGATGTGGCTCCGGGTGTGCGCAGCTACGGACACCGACATAAAATTCTCCACCAGTATGATGCTTTCTGCTTCACGGCCTCTATTAAAGGTCAGTATCAGGTTTCTTTTTTTTTATTATTATTAAAACAATCACAGTACATGGTAGTTCCCTGATTACTATCTTCTGCTTTAGGGACTGTGTACTACTTAAACCACCCAACCAAGCTCAACTTCACTGAAGCAGTTCAGGCTTGTGCCAGCAAAGGAAGTCAAATTGCCAAAGTGGGCCAGCTGTACGCTGCGTGGAAGTTAATGGGATTGGATTGCTGTAAGGCGGGCTGGTTGTCTGATAGAAGTGTACGTTATCCAATCACAAACCCCCGGGCTAACTGTGGTCCACTAGAACCAGGTGTACATTGCTTTGGGTTCCCTGCTCCATCCATGAAATTTGGTGTGTACTGTTATCAACAGATGATTTGACTTATTCATCCTTACACTGAACACACTTAAAGATCTGATCTACAGTAGCACTAACTATAGCCCGGGGGCTAACAGGCTATATTTTGATTCAAAGCTTTTTTCTCTTTTTTCATAAAGGAACATCATGTCTTTAGAGTACCAGTGTTTCAGCACTGAACTTAGGGATCAATCAACAGCTGTATTAAACTATGCACATAAGATACCACTCAAAGATGAGAAAACACGATCAAAAGTATGAAACCATTGGAACATTGACATCATAAGCATCTGATTCTAAAATCATATAATTGTATTATGCTGCTATACAAACTGTGGTCTATGAACTTTTCCACTACAGTTTGTGGAAAACAACTAAAAGATAATTGCTCCCATTTATTTATTGTATAGGCCACCTCTATGTCAGGTATGATGTTAACATGATGTGAGTTTGCTTACAGCTTCTGGAGTCAGGTTTTTGTGCTCAAAACTATATAAACTTAGCAGAAAAAGTAAGGAAATGTGTGTTTGGTAGATTATTTCTTTGTTGTAACAATGCTTCTTGGCATTGGCAGCACCTGGGGGTACCAGGAGCTCAAAACAAGTGTCAATAAAAACAGCAAAATAATCTGTTTGGCCAATAGGATTTTGCACATTTTTCATGTGCTCAACCCACATACTCAGCTCTACTGCTCATCCTTCATGCATGTTCCTTACAAATGTCACACCATTTAAAAGATAATTTAACAAGCTTTCCAATAGTGTAAGATTTATTTCCAAGAAGCAGATATAATCTACCAAACACAAATTTCATTATTTTATCTGGCTTTTGTGTCATTAGGAGAATGTTACATTAACAACGCATCAAACTGCAGATTAAGAGCATAGCTAAAGGTTTTCTCAAAACAACTGCAGCATTTTTTTCTTTACTTCTTTTGAGTGTTTGTAAGTTCTCATTAATTATTAACTACTTTAACACTTAATGCAAGTTAAGAAGTGAGAATCTGAAGATAGAGTGAGACAGGTGAAGATACAAAAGATTGGTTAAAATAGCCTTGTTTTTGTTTTGATGTCATAAAGTGAAAATGTGTCTGGATGAAATAGGATGTTAGATATTGTTTCTGAAAAGCTTTATACTTCAAGCCCACACCCGAGACACCAGTAATCATTTTATTTGGTAAAATAGTCCCTTATAATTCCTATTTATCCACCACCAGCACCAACTGTGATCACCCACTAAACTCTATTCTTCACCAAAACACACCATGACAAATAAGAATTAGGTTGTTTTTCAACTTTTGTCTTTTATTTGCAGATTTCTCTTATGATTGTACTCTACTTTTGCTAACTGTAGCTCAGTAGAAGCCTAAACTCCTATTTTTTATTCATGTAAAATAGAGCCAGTTTATAAAATATAATGTAATGTGTTGTTTTGTTGTAAAGGTGTTAGAAAGAACAGGTATTGTGGACTTTACTCTGTGTTGTTGTAATATACAGCATGAACTACCATATGGAGGAAGAAACAGTATTTAACCCCTTTCTGTTTTACATCGTGTCTATGCATTTGTACAATTTTCTACAAATAAAAATAAATACTGTAAATATATTTACAGTGCAAATCATTTAAAAATGTTAAAAACAATCAAAAATCCAAGATTTAGAAAACTCTACAATTCTTATGAAGCACCTCATACCTCTAAAGTTTTTTTGTTTTTGCCATAAAACAAGCATCACTATTAAAGCCTGCAGGGGATCAGCTAAAAAGAAGCAAAGTAACTAAATGTTTTGGTCTTTTTATTCCAATAGTATAAGTGTAGTGATTAATTTTACACATCAAGATATTCCTGAGCACATCAAGGGTTTTAATTGAATTGATGAATGCCACAATTAACTAGTTAATAATGATCTAACTAACATTATCTGTTAGGTAGCATCAACATTTATAGTAAAATTACAGTTTGGCAGTAGCTTATAATTTTATTTCAATAGTGGCAGAGACATTTTGGTGAACAATAAAAATCTTTTTCTCTTTTGCTGATTTTAAGTTGGTGTCACCTCATACCTGTTATGCTTTCGATGACGTTGGTTGCCGCTGTTGAACATATTTGGTGAATGTAAAAACTATTTTTACATTTAAATTGCTTTTTAATTTGCGTAACAGTGCCTGAGTGTTAATTATCCACTGACAGTTTTTCCTTATTCAAGTAAGAGATCCAGGAGACATACTCAGGTATTCCTCTCCAGCTCCTCCTGGTGGATCTCAAGATATTTCCAGAGAGGATATGTAATCCCTCCAGTGAATTCTGAATCTTCCTCAGGGTCTTCTCTCAGTGGTATATGTTCGGAAAACCTCCAGGTGCAAGAATGAGGCCTCCAGGAGGCATCCTAATCAAATGCCTGAAGAACCTCACCTGACTCCTTTTGATGGGGAGGAGCGCTACTCTACGCTCTCCCTGGATGATGAAGCTCCTCCATTTATTTGCCACCCTACAGAAGACGTTCCTTTCAGCTGTAATCTGTAACTCATGATTTTAAATGAAAGTTGAAACATGGATGGACCAGTAAATTCAGAGCTTTGTCTTTCAGCTCAGCTACTTCCTGATGATGAGAGATCAATACAGCTCTCTTCATTACTGCAGACTAAACCCATTGAAAAAAGAGCTGTTGTAAATAGGGGGAGGTTCTTGAGTGTGGGAGGAGTTTGGGAAAATCATTACTGATTTTTTTTTTATATTTCCGCCCCAATCTGCCCCCACCGCCTTTTTTTTTTTTGCTCCATCTTTCCCATAATTTAAAATGAAAAAGACTGAAGTAAGTAAATTGTTCACTTCAACCTTACATTTTTATAAAAATGTTTGAAAGAGTGTCTTATTTTTTTAAGGATGGAGTTATTACGTCTTTAAAACAGACAGAAGCTGTCAATCCAACCAATCAATCCTGTGTTTCACAGGCTCCTCCTACATTTAGAAAACTCCCATTATAGACCTCTTCTCAATCCATTAGTCCATTCTGCCATTACTCTGGAACAAGACATTAAAATGTCTTTGAAATATAGACTCACCCCTACATATGAAAATGTTATACAGTAAACTTTCATCAAAGTCCTTCTCTGAGTTAAATCTCACATTTAAAGACCCTGCATCATCATTTTTGTGTGTGATTTTTGGTGTTCATATATTGCAGATTGCAGGTATACATACCTTTCTGTGATGAAATAACATTTTGCTCAGTGAAGATCAAAGAACTAAAATGACCAAAACACATTTTTAAAACTAGTTTGGAGTGTTAATTACATAGTTGCATAAAAAGCATGTTCAGGGGATGTTCCTGGTCCTTAATTGTATTTTACATTAATTTTACATTACATTAATATTGTTTTACGGTTTATAGACCACCACTTGTAGGGTTTGTGCATGTTCTCAGGCAGGAATGCTTTGGGTTAGAGAGGTGAAGTGGCTTACAGGCTCACACAGAACAAGCTCTGTGTGTGAAGTTAATGTGCGCCGCTCTGTCTGAACACGATGCAATTTTTTTAGTTGAGCGAAAGTGAACGCCTCGTTACACCCTCCTGCATCCGGTTCTGAACACTAGTCCCACTGATTATGTGGCTAACGGCTTCAACAAACAGATCTTATTTACACCGTATGGTCAAACATGGGCGTCCACACACACACACACACACACACACACACACACACACACACACACACACACACACACACACACACACACACAC
>JARVGW010000002.1:2369580-2391514 GCA_031762495.1 Anablepsoides rubrolineatus | reverse complement strand
CACACACACACACACACACACACACACACACACACACACACACACACACACACACACACACACACACACACACTGCTGCACACAAGAAATTTGACTGGAAAGATAAACTACATAAATAAATGATATAAATGCATGTAAGCACACACACACACGACCTCACATGCAAAACTTCTCACCCCATAACACGCACGTCCACACACACACGTGTCCACACACAGAGCAGGTCTGTTAGCTGTGGCTGCAGTTGATGAACGTAGCCACTGTAGATCCTGATGAAGGAGCTATTTGTTGCATGTTTTTTTTCACAGTTGACTCAAACAGGAAAGTAAAGACAAACTAAATGCCAGGGCTGTTCCTGTGGTTTTGCAAAGTTTACCCCAAATGTTGCTACTTCAAGGAAAGTTGTTTCCAGGAACGGACAGAGTACTCCAGCATGGGAATCTCATCAGTTAAAGTAAAGTACAATGTAAAAGACCTTTTTGTGGTTGTTTCAGTACAACTGTCTTGGGCTGAAAAAGTGGAAACTTGGTAAAAAAAAAAAGAAAAAAGAAATGACTTTAGACAAATGATTCCAAGTTTTATTTCATAAGTTCAGAATCTGGACAGAGTCACATCAATAGTTATGTCTGTTTGCTTGTATTTTGGTTTATTTGTTAAGACTTTTCAGTTTGTTTAACAGCCACTTAACAACACACCGATACAGACATTAGTAATTCCTAAAGCACCAGGTTTTCCTTAAGGTTTTAGAGTCAACAAGGACATGGAAAATCCCATAACAGAAAAAAAAAACTTGAAAAAACAAAACAACTGGACTTCTTTTCTGTAGTTAATGTTTCACTTCTTTACTCAAAACTGGAGAGTGATGCTTTTCAGGCTTTAGACCCTGGTTTGGTCCTGTTTGGTTTGAAATGTTCTGGGATGTTGTAGTTAGGGATACTCAGATACACCAGTAACATATAGGATGACAAGGTATTTGTGCTTCTTGTACTTTATTTTTCACTGTTCTGTCCTATTCTGTGGCACGTTTTATAGGTTTCCTTGCTGATTTGACAAAAACCCTGACATGTTTGGAGAGCTTTTTCAATGTGTTCTTCTTTTCTTTTCTGTCTTGGTGCAGACAGTTCTAATGACAGATTTGATGCATGATGAGAGTAAAACTGTGTCACAAGGCTATTTCACAAAACACCTCAAGTCAAGATTTTGACGTCTTGTGTGAGGGTGAGGGGAGCAAAGAAGTAGCAGAGCCAAAACTGTCAACATGTTAAAAGCTAAGGTGCTGTGGATCAATAATGATGAATGATGAAGTGATAAAATGGTCTGTGCAACAAACGTTCTGTTTAGTTAAAAATAGATAGTTCACTACAATGAGAATTGCTAAACTGCGTTCATTTGTCTTGTTTTGAAAGTTAGTTTATGTGGGACATGGCTGGCTCTGTTGGTGATTTATGAACGACTAGAGGACGCATAAAGACAGACTGGTCTTTGCAGAAATTTTTGCAGAACTCTATTGTAAAAAAGCCTTCAGACTTCAGCTTCCTAAAGCTTAGAATGGAGCATTAAAGCAGTCACTGAGTCCTTTCCCTTCTAATCAACGCCTTCATACAGCCGACCAGAACATCTCCCATGTGAGCCAGGCAAACAAAGACCCTCCGGTGGGAAGGGAGGGAGATTAATCTAGATTTGAATTTAGCTTCTTGTGCAATTTAAACCTTATAACTCTCATGTGTTGAAATGTGAAATCTAGGATGTTAAATTACAGAGTAGAAGTCCACTTGTTTTTTATTTTTTTTATTATTATTTTTTTATTAATATGTTTTATTTCTAATTTATTAGGTAAAATCCTACCATGGCTGCTTAAAAAATATTTTTATTTTATAAAGTTTTACTAAACTGATCATTAAAGACTGCATTAAAAAGGTCAAATATTAATAATTTTGTGTTTGATCTCAGAGAGGAAGCAAATCTGGACCTTAAAGTGAGAATTCAGACCTTCTGAAGTGGGGCTCTGGTCTTACATGGTGTAGATAGCTCTTTGAACAAACTCGGTTTGGAGAAATACATTTTAATTCAGGTTAAATTGATGTGCTAACAGATAAGTTCAAATGAAGCCAAGACTAAAGAGGTTTGCTGCCATCTTAAAATAACTTCAAATTAAACACTTTTTAAATAAACCTTTACATCAGTCTTGCATTACGTTGTTAGTTACAAAAAAATACTGTTATTATTTGCAAGCACAAATAGCAGCAGCTAGCTGTACCACTTCCTGGGGCAGTTCCTTTGTGAATACCATAACAGGTTTGCCAGAAAAGCTGTAATGTGAAATTAATAACAACACAAAGGTTTATAAAATAAAACATTTGAGCTTGAGGTTGCTTTCAAACAGCAAACATTCACTTTGGTCTCAAGTTAACATTATTATTATCTCATCAATCTGGTCCAAATTAAATTCTGTTTATCCAAACTGAACTTGTACGAAGAGTTATCTACAACAGGTAAGATATTATTTATTCATAAACTTATTTTCAGAACAAAACTTTAAATAGATCTGAAGTATCTCTTCACAGTAAATGTCTCCGTGTGTTACTGTTTCTTACAGGCTCAACTCCCTCCAAATGTCAAGAGGCAAGTTTGTTTATCAAAATGAAAAATCAATTTCTGTACTGCTGGCTCTCAGAACTAACAGTTCAGAAAACACGAAGATGAAGAATCAGACAGTTAAAACTGCACTGTGCAACTCAATGACAGATCCTGCTGTTCAGAATGTTGTAGTGAGGATATTTACAGGAAGAAACTCATCACAAAGCAAACTCTGACTGCACAATTCTCAAATCAGACCAAGATAAACTGACTGGATTTGTGTTAATAAGCAACAATCTACAAATGTCAGATCAATAGATAACCGAGGTGCACCATCCTGGTGACACCCACTGGGAGAAATCTCCAGCAGTTATCACCGGAAGTAAAGAAATTGCAGAGAAAAGTTGCTTTTTTGTTTTCTTTAGTCGTATTTCAAAGTGCACTGGATTCAAATGATTAGCACAAAAATGACAAAAGACTTCAAAAGTGCATAAAGTGCCGATTATTTCAATCCAGGTTGTGTTGCACTTAGTCACATATTTACTTGGATTATCATCAATAAACAGAACAAAAGCCAAACTCTGTGTGGGCCTTTTAAATGTCAAACATAAGGTTGTGACGAGATTAAAAAATTGAAACAAGTATTTTTCTGCTTTTACGTTTGAGGCACTGGAGTCTGTGGAAAACCTCAAAGTCGTCTCCGACAAATCAAATAAAACAGCCGTAATTTAACTTTTATCATTGTCACAGGCATTAGGTTTGACTTGACACTGTACTGCCTTGATAGAGAGAAACAAAAGTAGTGTTTAGCATCTAAGACTCACCAAAAAAAAAAAAAAAAAAAAAGAGAAATTTAGGAAAAAAAAGACTAAATGCATTAAAAATCTATACTGTCTGAATTGAAAATACTTCCTAAGCTGTTTTGGATTTTGCTTGTCACTCTTCAGCCTCATTTCGTTGGGTTTTATCAACCCTTCTTTGCGAGCTGCAGATTGTATTAAAAATCGTAGCAAGACATTTCAAAAATACTGATTATAAATTACATGCCAAAAAAGAAAAATAAAGAAAAACCTGTTTTCAAAGGGTGCAGGGTGTCAATCAAAGATCCAAAACATCCATCACTGTCTCTCTAAATGTGCTTTAGTGTGTGGTCGTACAGAGGAGGGCATGTATTTGGTCAGACATTTGCACGAGTGTCCGAGCTTCTCTCCAAGAAGGTTCCTTTGTGGCTCTCTGTTGTATGTCTCTTTCAGTGCTGCTCAGAGCAGTTTCCTCTGCTCCTGTTGGCTGCTGACATCTTTCCTTCTTCTCCAGAGGGACCTTTTGTGTAGCCTCTGACTGTTGGCATCGGCTGGGGGGAGAAAAGGTACGCATACTGATGACATCATGGAAAAAGGAATCACCCAAAGGTTCACGACTGAGACTTTCGAGTGAATGGTTCTGAAGCTGGCAGAGATTCAGCAGCGTCATTTCAAAAATCTTCAGTCTTTCTGAATTGCACTTTTGCACATTTTATAACTGTCACTTCCCAGCTCTGCTCTGAAGGGATAAACTGTGCAACAAAAAATGTGCTGGTTAAACCCAGATTGTGTGAACTCTCTCCCAGCTCACCTTCTATGCACTCTACTTTCGGCTGTTGCCATTCTCCGCTCTCCGTACAGTGTATGACAGGCAGGTGGCGCTGTGTGTAGCCTGCGTCACATTCGTAGCGGACTGTAGAGTTGACGGGGTAGCGATCTCTGCTGCTCCCCATCGGTTTGCCGTGTTCCACTTCAGGAGGCGCCCCGCACATCACTGGCATGACTGATGAGTGGACATACAAATAAACATCAACACAACTGGATTTTTAAACAATTTACATTAAAAAAAAAAAGTCAAGCACCCAGATAGAGTAGTAGAAATAAATGATATATCCTTGTCAAATCAACTATGTAACTTGCTTTAAGCTTTGAAAGGTTCACAATAGACACCCAAGTCGATTCCACGCACGTCCAAGAGAGATCGCATAGCAGGCAGCCCATAGACACTTAGAAGACATGTTTTGTCTTCCGTGCTAAGCTAAGGTTCTGTTTCAGGAAGAGTGAAGACTGGTTCATACCTGCTCATGACGTCAGACAGCAGATTATAAATTATATAAGTTTAGTTTTTTTCTTACTGAGTATTTATAACATAGAAGACGTGGGGGATGAATCACCTTAATCCCTCCCACAACTCTAAAATGTAGCTTAGATCACATAGCTACGCTTGTAAACAACAGCAGTGATAGTGTTATTTTTTATTTGTTTTTTTCTTGTTAATCACAGAGATGGAAAGAAGACATAAATGTTTGTTGCATGTTTCATCTTGATAATGTCTGTGAGGACTCCTCTGTGTTAGACTTTCACTCAGTTTTCACTTACTGTCTGGCAACTACCTGATAACACTACATTTTGGTGTCTATTCTTCATGTGCAGCTCCAGAAAAAAAGTGCCTCATTTATAAACTCATAGCATGTGAACCAAACCAGGCCCTTCTCTCTCTGTTCTTAATTTGGCTTTCCTTTATTTCTTGTTAAAGTTGTTTCCTGGATGTATTCAGCGTGTACTTTTCAAACATTACAAAAAATTATAACTGAAAATATATTTATTTATTTGTTTTCTTACTTTATTAGAGAGATTTGCAGATAGCAGTGCAATATTCAGAAACTGGGCTGTAAAATAAATGACACAAAAACAATAATAGGACTAATAAATAAAAATTTAATAAATCCTCTTTAAAATAATTGTGTAAAATGTGTAAAACGTGCCACGTCTTCTTATTTAATTTCAACATTTAAAAATGTTGCAGTTCTCTCATTTAGGCAAATGAAGTATATTTTATTCAATATGTACTTCTTACTTAAAGTGTATGTATACGTCTAAAATAGGCTTCCAGCTTACATTATAGTTTTATTTTGAATCATTAACACTTCTGGGGAGACTTAGTCACAATCAGTCAGTCTGCAATAGATAAATCAGCAAATATTCATCCAACTCTGTTCCAGTGAGATTTCATTAACTATTAAAGCACTGAATTCTTTGTGACTGTATTTATTTATACAAAGACAGTTAGTGAAAGATTTTACAAATCACCGCTATGTTCCAAATTTACCAGCAAATCTTTTTAATTATAATAATTTATAAAATCAGATCCTAATCAGAGACATGATGGCATCATGATGGCAGTAAACCTACCAGGTCCAAGCTTGCAGGTGTAGGGGAGGTGGTAGTTGCAGGGCACATCGTTCCACTGCCCACCCTCATGTAAGATCAACACCACACAGTCCTCTCCAGAGTTGAAGTAGTTATCTGGCTGGTTGGGCCTCCAGTTCACAAAGGACTGAGCAGAGCCACAAACAGGTAAAAGTAGTTGATCAGTAACTTTGATATGAAATAAAAGAACCAATGAACATCTATCCACCTCCAACAGAACTCACCACAGGACTTCCATCTGTCCATTTGAACTCATTCTGGATGTCCTGGTCACTAAGTCCAATCCACTGGTAGTCCGGACTACTGGCTGTAAAGTACATGTAAAACATGTATGGTACCTCTTTAACATCACATGATCGCTCATTTTAACTCCAACAGTTACTCACAGCTGACAAACTCCTGCTCTTCCAGGGAGTGGATGCTGACCAGGTGAGCGTTGATGTCTCGACAGCGTTGCTCGGCCTCAGACCAGGTATGTCTGTCCTCAGTGAGGTAGTAACAGCTGTCTTGAAACAACCTCCAGCCTTCGGGGCAGTCCTGCGGAGCTGCGCACATTTGAGAGAACAATAAAACATCTACAGGGATATTCAGTTTTCTCTTCTCATTCCATCATTAAAGTTATTACGAGGCACTTCGGTGACTCACAGGTTGAGCAGTTTTCACCGGTGAAGCCCCCTGGACACAGACACACAGCACGTTCTCCCTGCACAGAGCAGGACCCGGCGCCGCAGGGGTTTGGATTGCAAGGGTCTGCAGAAACGGACACTGAAAAAGAGACACATTATGTTTGATGATTAGTCAGATTTGATGAGAACTGATAAAATAATATGGTGAATTAAAAAGAGACACAAACCGTCTTCTACTTCAGGCAGCTCCACAACTCCAGGGGTTATTAATGACACGGATGGTGCTGTGGTTTGGGAGGTAAAGCTTGTATCTGGAGTTACTGTGTCGTATAGTTTGTAGGTCATCAGATCAGCAGGTCTTTCATGAGGGACTCCAGTTCCAGATGTTTGCAAAGAGCCACTGAATCTGCTGAATCCACTGACCCCTGAACCACTACCTTCTCCACTCATCACCACCACACCACGACCGTGCTCCGGTTGTGGGGTGGATCCACTTATTTCGATCATCTTGTCATCTATTATTAGGATGACATCAGGGTGAGGATGGAAGGGGTCTCCAGAGGCAGAACCGCTGCCTGAAGCACCAGAGGGAAACCCACTGGGGAGACCACTGTGGTACCCTGATCCAGAGGGCTGATATCCAGACAGTTCTTGGTTCCCAGACGGCTGCTCCGTCAAGTCGATGCCACTGTGGTCGATAAAGGAAATGCCAGAGAACTCGCCAGACCCTGAACCAGACACGTGTCCTGATCCAGAAGCGCTGGATTCCATAAAGTCTCCGCTGATGATGAGACCACCTCGACCAAACTCCTGCTCTGTGTGGTTTTGGTGGGTTTTTGACACCTCGACCAACTCTCCATTCACCATGATGATCCCAGAGGCTTCACCGCTGCCGCTGACGTCCCCACTTCCACTGCTGAAGCCAGATCCTGGTATACTGATGCCAGATCCAAGTCCAGACCCAGATCCAAGTCCAGACCCAGATCCAAGTCCAGACCCAGATCCAAATCCAGACCCAAGTCCAGATCCAGATCCAGATCCAAATACGGATCTAGGCCCAGATCCAGATTCAAATCCAGATCCAGATCCAGATGCAGATGCACTACCCAAATCTCCAGATGTGAGGACATCAACACTTCCCTCCTCCAGCTGCTCTGGACTCCCAGAGGCAGACTGTCCTCCGGAGAACACATCAGTGTGTCCACTGAAGACGATGTCATGTCCTGACCCGGACACGTCCCCACTGGAACTGGTGGAGGTGGACTCTCCAGAGGACTCCCCGCTGGCTGAATGTTCAGCTGAACCAGATCCGGACACATCAGTTGGGACAGGAGGGACAGGGACTCTCTTTGCAGAAACTAAAAATATGAAGGAAATATGAACTATTTTTCAGAAGTGTCCTCAAAGGATACATTTATTTATGATGTTTGGATAATCATTTTGCCAGTTGAAAAACTAAAATTGTAATGTTTTTTGGTAATAAATCATTATATCCACTGTTATGACTGTGGATAAATCATATTAAAATTATTTGATTTCATTATTTAAATAATATTATTAATATAAATAGCACATTTTTGTCCAAATTACATCCAGTCTTTGGCAAAACAGCCCAAGCCTTATGAGGGATTTATCACAATCAGCAGATTTAAAAGTTACAGTATTTATTTGATCTGCCTATTACTTTAAACACCAAGCCTTTTATAATCATCCTGCTGAGAGGTAAAGAAGTGTTATTTTATTGTGAGCACTTTAACATAAAAACATTCAGCTTGATTATGTCAAACCTGTGACAGAAAAAGCAAAGGTCATAACAGAGTTTGATGGTTTGGTGATTTCCAGGTGTCTCACCTGTAGGAGCAACATGTTGAGTCGGTACAGTTGCTTCCTGGATAAATTCTTCAGTGATATTTACAGCTTCTTCTGTTTGATTGTAGACCTCTATGGTGGCTGTGTTTAAAAACAAATCAAATAAGAAACTAAATCAACCAACTTTACTCACACATGTCTGTTTTTAGAAAGATAAACATCTGTGATTTCACTGGTGATTTTTACCAGCAGGAGAAATGGGATCAGTGCTGGCTTCTGTAGGCTGCACAAATGTTTTTTCCAGGTAATCAATGGCTTCTTTTTCTATTTCAACATCAGAACTTTCAGCTGAAAGACAAAAAGAAAATACTATTTTAAAAAGTGGAATTGTTTTTATCTAAACAACATCGCAAAACCAAGATATTTCATTAACATAGTTTTGACGATAATGCATTTTTATTTGTACAAAATTTAGTTAACCTGTTCTGTTATTTGGTTTGGTTAATTGTTTCAACAATAAAGTATTAATTTTCTAATATTTTTTTCTGGCAGGCTGATTAAAAAACAGACATCCTTTTAAGTTCAAAATATTGGAGTTGTGTTCATTACACAAACATCACCCAGTGAATATAAAAAATATTTTCATTTTCATGGTTTTATCTTCAACTACTTGTAGTTTTAACTGTCTTGGGTGTTAATTGAAATGGTTTTTACCAGCTTCTAGCCAAGTTTCTGACATTTCTGTAGATACCAAACATGCCTATGTCTAACTAAAAGAACTTAAAATAATTAAAGTAGAAAACCGGGGGTTTGGGCCAAACTTTAGTCACTAGCCCTGATCTAGCTATTTGCGTGTTCTGTCATGAGATTGTGGTGCTGTATCATATAGATGAGTTTATGGAACAATAAATAATGCACGCACAGCCCCTGATGTTATCCTAACCTCTAAAACAGTAGGCGTCGTAACGTGAGTCCTCATCAGGAAACCCTGTCTGGTTGGAGAAGGCGTAGATGATGTGGACCCCAGCTAGGCCACCTCCACAGTACGGCTTGGGGGTGGTAATGGGGTAACGGACACTCCGGTCCATCAGCCAGCCTGGGCGGCACTTGTCCAGTCCCTGTTTCCAGGCTGCGTACAGCTGCCCAGGGTTGGCCAGGGTGGTGTTGAGTTTCTGACAATGCTGAACTGCCTCGTCGTAGGAGAAGCTGTCGAAGTCGCTGGTGAAGAAGACCTCACCTGTTGAGCAGAACGATGCACGTGAATATTCAGTAGAATTTAGATGTAATGACAGATACCCCTTTTCTTTGAGGGGGCTCACCTTTTAGACGTTCCACATAACAAAACACATCGTAGCGTTCACTCGCTGGTCTAAAACCATAGGATCTCACTCCTGGAAGGGTTAGCAGATTACCGGCACAGTTGTCTCTGGGTGACACAATTGGATACCTGAGCACAAGACAAAGAATGGTGAGTTTAGAGATTTTAAACCTTGAAGCTGTTAAATAGTAAAATTATAACAACACATTTAGGTCAAAAACAGATATAATGCTGCTGACTGAATGGGAGCAAGAACTGTATATTGTTAAATTGAATTATAAAAATAGCAATTGAATAATGTTTTGATTGATCAGCTCACCGCACTGTTTGGTCACGCAGCCAGCCGGCATCACACTGGTGTAGGCCTTGCTCAAAGGCTGCCTGAAGCTGCTGGTGGCTGGCGATGACTGCTCCAATGCTTTGACAAGCCTGGTGAGCTTCAAGAAAGGTCAGAGTGTACCGACCACTGATGGGTCTGTAGTGGAACACCACACCTGGGACAAAAGGGACAAAGATAGAGGAAAAGAAGAAGAAAGTGTCGTTTTACTTAGACTTTTTTATTCTGTGGATATATTTATGTATAGTATACAAGACATTTTGTCCACCCCCCAATAAAAGTAGGGCATTAAATACCCTACAACAAGCTTACCAGTGGGAGCCATGTTCACATCTTCACCTGTCAAATCCAATCCGGGAACTAATATAATATCTTGGCCACTCATACTCGGTGGACCAGGCAGTGACGAAATAATTTCCACTTTTTCGGACCTGGCCTCCTCACGCCCAGGTTCAGGGGTTAGTCCTGGGTACAACTCGGGGACAGGTGTGATTTGAACAACGTCTGGGAAGGGTGTGGTCCTCCCAGGAACAGCACCGTCATCTTCACTTGCTGAGAAGTCAAGATTACATAACTTAAATTGTAGGTTTTTATTAGAATATGGCAAAACAGAAGAATAAATGGTGTTTTGCAAAGCTAGCAAACATTTCAGAGGTTGCTTTTTACCAATGACTAACCTTGGAAACAGATGGCATCATAGCGAGAGTCTGGATAGGGGTAACCTGTCTGATTGGGGAACAAGTAGACTGTTCTCACTCCTAAAAGCCCCCCTCCACACTGAGGTCTGGCGATGTTGATTGGGTAGCGTACACTCCTATCTGCCAACCAGCCGGCATTACACACGTCCATACCTCCTTTCCAGGCAAGGTAAAGCTCGCCGGTGGTGGCCAGCCTGGCACCAAGCTTGGCACACTGATCTTGTGCTTCATAAAAGGTAAACTTCTCTACAGACATGGAGTAGAAGACTTTGCCTGAGAGGGAAGAGGATAAAAAAAGACATTGATGTGAAAATATTAAAACTTTCTTTTTATTTATTATTTATTTAGTGCTGTGTAAGTTTCAGCTGTGTGGCCCTCATTAGATGAGCGTACCTGACATTTTTTCCGCAAAACAATACACATCATAAGTTTCGTTAATGTCTCTGATGCCATAGGTTCTCACTCCAGGGAAGTTTTCCTTGTCTCCATAGCACCGCTCCCTTGGCTCATGGATGGGGTACCTTTAGAGAACGAGAGAATTGACTGATAAAACTATTATTTGTTGGACTGGAAATAGTCAAATTATGAATCAACCTTAGGAGTATTTTGATGAACAGCTAAAGTAGTTACTGATTAGATTTGGTAAATGATAAATAGGGCTTTATTAAGCAATCTATAATTAGCTCAGCATTATAACTAAATCAAAAAGACACTTACTTTTGTCTGAAAAATGAAAAAACAAGTATTTACTATTAGTGCCTGTGATTTTTATTCTGTAGAAAACAGAGAAGTAAAAACATCTATTTTTTATTATTATGTTTGGTCTCTAATTACTGACCACACTTCAGAACTGTGATTGTGAGTTTTTAATGTTCATCACACACATTTGCACGTTGCATTGGCCAGAACAAACGTGGTTTATGGGATCATAGTTCAACATATGATTTCAGCTGAGAGTTTTACCCTAACTCACTTTTTTGTGTATTTGCCTTGCGTTTCTTTGATGTACGAAAGAAAATAACATCCTACATCTTTTTACAAATCTGATAGCATACAGAGGGTAATTTCAGTCCTAGGTTGCCACAGTTTTATTGATCATGTTTTTTGATTATTTATTAGTAGAAAGCCTGTTGTGGAAATGTAGCAACTTTGAAATGTAAATAGGACTTAAACTATACACCGTTATAACAAAGGTTACATAGTGTGGTTCACTCTGTCATGCTACACTATGCCAACACCTCTACTGCCATAGTGTTATAACACACTGTAGCAGCTTTATGTGTAATTCATGTTGCCATTGTTTGTCTTTTCTGTACTAGTTGTGTTCAGCCACATGATGTGTGCCTGCATCAAAAACAATATTTTCTATTTATTCAATCCAGAAACTTAAACCTGTAAAATAAATTACATTATATTAGTTCTAGACTGAAATGTCCCAGAGCAGAACAACAAAAGGGGCATGTTCTTCATGTTTTGATGCCAGCAAACGTGCAAACCAGTATGATGGAACCATTAAAATTCCTCCCTCAGTCAGATGGTCTCTCTCTGTTTGTGTGCACGACATGAGAGTAATCAGGCTTGCTCTCACAGACTAAAGGCATGTGGTTCAGGTAATCTCAAAATGAAAGTAGTCCATTTGATTTTGACATTGCTGTTCTTTTCCAAATTAATTCCAACTCTTATTTGAGTCTAGAGAAGATGCTACTGTACCTGACAGTCTGGTCAGAAAGCCATCCAGCGTCACACTGGTGGTATCCGTCATCATAAGCAGCTTGGAGCTGTGCTGGAGTAGCTATGGTGGCGCTGTTCTGGATACAGGCCGCTTTGGCTTTTTCAAACGTCAGGGTGTAGCGGGTGGAGATGGCACGGTAGTGAAATACAATACCTGTAAAATAGACATAGTCATCAGATGTTTTTTTATTAAATCCACAGTAAAATTATCTTATGATGATTGCTTTTATATTGTTTTTTATTGTATGTACACAATCAATAATTTAATTAGTGTTTTCTATCCAGAAACTAGTTTCTGTATGTAGGACTACAGATGAACCTGTTCATTTATAGCACATCAAGTGGGTTTGACATTTGAACACATAGTATTAAAATGTAAAGGTTTGAAGCATACCCTGAACCTGGATGTTCACAATGTCAAAGTTGTCCTCGATTCCATGAATCACCTCACAGCGGTACGTGCCAGAATCTTTGGAGCTCAGCTCTGTCAGCTCCATGCTGGCATCAGTAGACACCATTGGGTAGCTGATCAAAGTGACTCTGTCTAGGTACTCTGCCTCCACCTGAACTTTGCCCTCTGAAGCCACCAAGATTGTGGAAGCTTTCTCTTTGGTAACGTAGGTCCACTTGATGCGGTGTGAGAGCGGTGCGATGGTGGGGGCTCCGGGGTCATTGACGGTGTTGTCTTGGAAGTAGCACGGCACAACTACCTTACCCCCCAACAGAGGGCGGAGAGCCATCTCCACAGGTATGCTGACACGCAAGGTTCCATCCATCTCTGTGATAAACACAAAATGTTCATCCTTTTTATTATAAACCAGTGTGCAACATCAAAAACAACTAGGAAATATGACCATTTAGAACTATAAAAACAATAATTTTGCCAGTTTTTATAAAAATAACAACTTTTTATGAAAGGGTAGATTATTATTGGTTTTCACTTTTTTATTGATGTTATAGTCTGATGAATTTAAATAAAGACTTAATATAAAACCTTTTATGGCTGAGATTGAAGTATCTATTTTCCTAATAGAACTATACAGAAGAGAATTATCATCAAAATTAAATTAAAAGGTTTTTAAACATGTGCTTTCATCATCATTTCAAAAATCATTCATGTAAATCCTCCAGGTCAAGGGTCCCATCAGCATTTCAACTTTAGACATGACTTACAAAAAATAAAACTTTATACAGTGACCTCCTACCTTCATCATGTTGAAGCGATGTTCCCAGGATGATGGGGAAAGACACACACAGCAGAAGTAAAGTTGTCATGGCTACCTGACAAACACAGAAAAAATAATCATTTGAATTAGACAAAAAAGAACTGCCTCAAAGGGTGAGAAGACAAGTGTTCACTTGTAATATTAAATTTAATCAATGTGAACAGTGATATATTTTTTTCAATGTTCAGTACTACATTGTTCCAAATGTTCCATTTTATCTTGGACAGACTGTACATTTCTTTAACCAGACTGGAAATAAGACGTCAGGAGCCTGTAGGAACATTTAGAAATGCTTGCTAATGCATAAAACCCCTTTGTGTTTTTGGACACAAGAGGTCTGTTTGGGGCTAAACATACATGTATGCAGTGCAGAAAAATATGTTTCATTGATATCAAACTCAAGCATTTGTTAAATCTGGTTATTTTAATTATTAAATGCTGAAACTGGGCTTGTTCTTCAACCAGATTTGTTTTTCCCAGGGAGGCCTGGGCCTGAAGACAGCATGTTTTTGGACTATGGGTGAAAATCAGAGAACCTGGACAAAACCCAGGCAAACATGAGGGGGACATTCAAACTCCACACAGAAAAGACCCCAGCTCTGAAGTTGGGGTTTGAACCCTGGACTCTCTTGCTGTGAGATATCAGTGCTAACCACTAAGCCTCCGTGATGCCAATTAGAAATGTTAAAATATGTTAGCATCCACATGTGGAAGAACTGAGCTCAGAAAAGAGCCACACAGCTTGGACTAACTCAGTTCACTTCTGACAGCCTCAGTAGTCTCTCATCTGTCACAGCTGTGTTACCACGCTGTTTATTTTCTCCCAACTTTCCACTTGCGCTGACGTTCAGCTCCTTGAAGCTTGTGGAACCGTTGAGAGTTTGAACTGAACCCATATTGTGCTGCTTTAACGACGCCCATGACAGGCCACCTGAAGGCCCTCAGTTCGTTCCAAACAGCCACAGAGAGACATTTTAGACTAATAAACCTGAAGGTGACATTCAAAAACCATTTGCAGGAACTCACGAGAGGCTGAGAAAAAGGGCCAAAAGGGAACTGAAGTGACCTGTTCAGATTCATTATCTGCTTCTGCTGTTCTGTGGGTTGAAGCATTCAGACTCTACATGATGCAGTGTGTGTGTGTGTGTGTGTGTGTGTGTGTGTGTGTGTGTGTGTGTGTGTGCGTGTGAGAGAGAGTGAGTGAGAGTCTGCAGGTTGGGCATTTTCATAGTTCAACATTCAGCTCATACAGTGGAGTAGGACTAATATTTGCTCTGCTGTGTAAGATCAGTGTGAGAGTGAATGTTGGTCCAGTTTGGCAGGAAACACAGAATGCCACACTACAGAATGTAGACAAATGAATAAATCCAAAATAATTGGGTGGCACTTTTGTAATAAATTTTCAGTCTCACCATTAGATATAAACTCTGAAACATTTTGGCATTGATTATATTTTTAAAATGTTTTGCATCTATTGCAGTTACATGTTTGTGACACTTATGTCAGGTATGTATTTTAGGGGATTTTCATACTGTGTTGGACTTAAGCTCCATTTTCTTTATCACAAAAATATTTTCCAGAATAAAATTTACTGTCACAATCATTTGTTCAAAGTAAAGAAATAGTTCAGCTATCTCCCTTTTTGTCAATAGCATTTTGTACTCATTTTATAGGAGAAATAAAGTTTACAAAAGTCTCTGCAGACTTGGAGAAGGCGTTCAACCAAGTTCTTAGAGGTGCTCTGTGAGGGGTACTCCACTGTAATGGGATTGTGGATCCATTGTTAGATTCATTCAGTCCTTATACAAACAATACGAGAGTTTGGTTCACATTGCCAGCAGTAAGTCGGACCCCTTCAGGGTGGGAGTGTACTCCGCCGAGGCTGCCTGTTGTCACTCATTCTGTTCATAACGTATGGACAGAATTTCTTAATGCAGCCAGCTGTGGAGTTTGGTAGCCTCAGGATTTCATGTTTGCTATTTGCACGTCCTGTTGGTGTCATTGTGTCGAGATCTTCAGCTCTCAATGGAGCTGTTCGCAGCTGAATGTGAAGCGGCTGGGATGAGGATCAGTACCTCCAAATCTGAGTCCATGGTCCTCAGTCAGAAAAGGGCAGATTGCTCTTTCTGGGTTGGGGTTGAGGTTCTGGCTCAAGTGGAGGAGTTCAAGTATCTTGGAGGGAGATTGACAGATTGGTGCAGCTTTAGCAGTATTGCAGATGCTGTACTGTTTCTGTTGTGATGAAGAAGGAGCTGAGCTGTTAGCTGAAGCTCTTTGTTTATCGATCGGTCTACTTTCCTACCCTCACCTAGGATCACAAACTTTGGGTAGTGATCAAAAAACAAGATTGCAGATACAGGCAGTCAATGGATGGATGGATGGATGGATGGATGGATGGATGGATGGATGGATGGATGGATAGACATTGCTGTTAATTTCACTTTACAGGTTTGTTATTTTTTTATACAGAATGTTATAGTTAATAATGAGCAAATAAGAGTAGCAGGATGTAGCACTTTTGGATCATCCAGGGGTCATGTTGGGCTGGAATTCTGAAATATTTCTGCCAAACTAACCATGTAATTTGAAATGTAATATGATGTAAAGGTGTAAATAATAGTGTCCAGAAAAACTAAAATATTTTGGCAACTGGAGCTGCTCTAAGAAAGCAATGATCTGCTTTGGAAGTGGTTATAAATGGACTGTATGGATAAGCTAAAAAGAATTGAACTGAATGAACCAATTTCCAAGACAAATTTTGCCATCTTAAAACTGTATTTGCAGTTTATGCAAACACAGTTATTTAAACATTTACATCACAGTCAGTGCTTCCATGACATTATTTCAGTAAATATATTATGACTTTCCTGCCAGATGTGACTCCTGGATGTTTGGGGAGCGCTCCAGCTGGCTGCTGCTAGTTATGCTGGTAAATGTGGAACTGATGAAACAGAAAATGAATGATAATGTATTTTCTGACATACAGCAGACTGTCACAGACATGGAGGTTAGAGCCAGGAGCGAGGACCAAACATGAGGAGCTTAAGCAAAACTGAAAATTAACTTATTTTTTAAAAACAGGCTGATGTGGCTGCAACAACATACAAAACGACGGAGGAGAAGACCAAGTGGTATGAAGCACACACAGTGACAGACTGATGAGTGAGGTGAGCTGAGGAGCTTTAAGGACTGGTGATGAGAGGATGAGCTGCAGCTGTGACTAATAAAACAGAGAACAGGTGTGCCTGGGCATGGCAGGCTGCCCGAAGGAGCAGAGACTGTGTTAAACCTTTGGGTGTTGATTTAACACCCCCTAGTGTTATTTTAACACTTTTTGAGTAAACTGACACCCAGTGTTGGTGTTAATTCTCAGTGTTGATTTCCTCAGTGTTGTCTCAACACTGGACAGTGTTAAATAAGCTCCGCCCACTGTTGAGTCTTATATAACACTTAACAGTGTTGTTATACAACACCATGCAGTGTTGAAAGAAGTATTCTGAAAAGCCCTGTCCTCTTCCACCTCATGTCAGACAGACCAGTATTTTCTCAGCAAGGAATGCTGGGTAATCTGGTAGAAATGATGTTTTTGCATCTTTATGACTATTAAAGATCATTCATGAGTGTAAAAATTAGTTGTTCTGTTCAGTTTGATCAAGTTGTTCAAGTTTAAATTTGTGTTATTGGCCAAAAATAAACACCATGAGTGAGAGATATATGTCTTGGTTTGTGAAGGGTGACTCCATTATACTATAAAGCTAACTATTGACTACAAAGAGTTTGATTTATACTCTGAGTATTAAAATTAAGCTCTCAAATTTATGAAGTATTGACACTTTGTGGTGTCTGTTGTTAACCTTTCTAACACCACAATTTCCTTACACTGGTGTTACAGTTACACTATATGTTAACACTGTTGAAATGTTAATATGACACCTAATATTGTTGAATATTAAACTCTGGTTGGTGTTAGATAAACAAAAAAGTGGGTGTTAAATTTTAACACTGTCACCAGCAGGTCTGGCCACATATAGACACTTTGTGAGTGTTGAAATTAACACTGTGGGTGTTAAATTATTTTTTGCTGTGTAATAGTTGCGTAAAGGAACAAACAAAATAAATAAAACAAAGAATAAAATCCTGACAGTCAATAAAACATGGCTTGTTAACCTAAAACCCCTTTTTCCCCAGTTGCTTAGCTTATCAAACAAAAAGGAACGTATTAACACTTTACTTTTCAGTCTGCTTAAAGCACTGGATATTGTATTATTTTATTATTCAAGACCTTCCAGTACAAACAAAAGTTGCCATGATCACACTAAAATTTTCCTTCTGTCTCTTGAAGCAGGACCATGTCAAAACCTTTCCCTGGTTTCCTGCGCCAAGCCACCAAAATCCTCACCTCTTTAGCACCTAAATCCACTTAGTGGATGCTCTGTTGCTTTTAAATGCATCATTTAAAGCGAAGCCACTGCGTGATGTGCACCAGCATTTGTGAGCAAGTTTCTCCAGAGCCAAGTCAAGCCCGTGAGCCACAGGTCCACACTGCGCCCATTCACACACCGGGGTGGCTGCTGCTGCCCAGGTCTGCCACTGTGGTATGTTCAGGGAGGGGAATAAGGCCTCGGTCTGTTCCAGCAGCGAACAGGGGCGGGACCTCGGAGCCGGGTCCACCCTGCCAAGGTAAACACAAGGCGGGTATCCAAAGACCCACCCTCCCCCTCCAACACACACACCGCTGCCTCCCCCTTCACCCTGTCTTCTCTGACCCTCCTCCGTCCGCCAGTAGCAGAACAGAGCTGACATTGATATGCGTACACACAAAGAAACACAGACCGGCAGTCATAGATCACCAAGGTGATGTGAGGGAACTCACGTCTGAAGCCTCTGGTGATGTGTGTACGTGTGTCCATACAGCACTACGGACACATACTGTACGGCCTGTGTCTGAGAACACACACAGACTGTTGTACAGTCAACTGGGTGGAGAGGAAAACGTCCCTCCAGCTTATAGGTGCATTAATACCCAGAGTCAAAAATCAAAGCTGGGTCAGCGCTGTGTGCACACTTAACAGCTGAATGTGTCAAACAAGGACACACACACACGTAAATACACACTAATGACACGCTCATGTTTTAAACAGGAGGTCATTCTGAAGTGCCTGGACATTTGGTTTAACTAAACTCTTTAACTGGTCATTTCAACCGTTTAACCAGAACATTTCAATTCACATCATGTGCTGGTCCAGCTCAATGTAACCATAGCAACAGGATGTCACTTTCAGCCAGTCTCCTCAGTGTCACATAAGTTAAACGCTCAGACAATAACTAGAAGAAAAAAACTTTACTGAGACATTTTTAGTCAGCTGCAGCATCTAATACATCAAGTGGAAACTCATATATTCACTGATAGATCAAGCTCTGAATTTAATGCTTTTAAAATGACTAAAAACATATTTAAAAAATATTTTTTGTGTATTCCTTAAATTTTTTTATTTTTCAATAAATGATATTTACAGCAAATAAATCACATTTAAGATGGAAGCTCTTGGACACATGAAAAGGTGCCGGCTGTAGGAAACGCTGCATGAAATGAATATAACTGACTCAGATTAACAATCAGCTTAATAAGAAAAACATTACAGAAGCTGTTGACTTTATTTTATAGGCACCCTTTCATTTCGTAAAGTAATAATAACATTTAGTCATGCAGCTTAAAGTACAAACTTCCCAAATAAATATAAATGTTTCTTTTGCCAACTGACTAAATTAAACCAACATATAAATAAAACATAAAATTCTCTGACAATAAACACAAAGCTACAAGTTACGCTGGAACTTTTATTTATCCTACTTATTTTCATTTCTAAGATTTGACTTCTTATTGAACAGATTTACTTTAAAAAAAAAAAAGTTCCAGACATTACCTCTGGCTTGAAGTCTGAGTGTCTGAATCAGTGCAAGAGGATAAAGAGGTGTGAAAGCATCCCCTCGTATTCCTGTTTGGGGGGTGTCCGGGTGAGGTGAAACATACCGTTGATGATGTCGCTGTCCCAGTGCCGGTGACTCCAGGGGCCACTCGTTCCTGCCCGTGTAGGAGAACAGAAAGAAGCACTTTCTGAACGCTACCACACTTTTAGATGTTGGAAAGAGAGGGAGGGGGTTGGGGGGTAAGAGAGGGGGGGAGAGCTGATCCTCTGCCAGTTAGTGAGGTCATGCAAACAGCATTGAACTTCAAGGAGGAAGCAAAGATATTAAAAAAAACTAATGAATTTTAGGAGAACTGAACGAGTCTGTAATTGTCATTTTCTGTGTTTGTCTTGAATATTGCTGTCAGATGTTTGATGTGATTGAAGCAGCAGTTCTAATTACATTTATATCAGTCTGAAAATGTTCTGTTTCACACAAGATTGAAAACATTTATGTGCTCATATGTTTCAACTGATGTTGATTTATAAATAAAAATAAATTCATTTAGCTGTTCCACTGCCTGCTCTCATTGCTTCTTTTGTACAAAATTATTAGATTCATAATTGTAAGATGAGGAGATGATCTGGACTAAGAGTTTAGATCCACCTCCACAGACTTTCCGTGACAACATAAAGAGAGGTTAAATAGATGATGAGAAATAAAAACTCCTTTCTAAAATAAAATCATTTTTGTTTTGTTTTTTCTAATTTTGTATTTTCTTGTGAAGTAATAATTATAGTATTCCTTGAAGTAATTGTAAAGTTCTAGTAAAATATTTCAAAAAAGTTCTTGTCAAATTTTATCTGGATAAAATTTGTCCTGCGACATGTCCAGGGTGTACCCAGCTCCTCGCACAGTGACTGCTATGGGCACCAGTGACCCCCATGACCCTGAAAGGAAGAAGTGGGTAAAATATAATGGATGGATGCCAGTAAAAATAAATTTTAGTCTTTTTTTTTTGTTAAGGTTAATTAAATTGGCAGTCATCCTGAATAAGGTACTACAAAAGTTATGAGTCATAGCTGCACATTCAATATTTACATTCTGAGAGTTTTATAAAAATTTGTCTAGTGGTTCATGAGATATTCAGCTTTTTTACAATTTTTGTACAAACTTTTCTGCATTTTAAAGTATTCAAATTATTGACTAAAACTGTCAAATGCATAAAAGAGTAAATTTTTTTTCTGTGACTGATTTCAAGCAGTTGTGAGAGAAGAGGTGGAATATGTCATGGTCCTCAGTCCATCACAGGACCCCCATAGAGACAGATGGGACAAGACAACCAGACCAGAGTACCTGAAGGAAACCCCATCCAAGGTTAAACGTGAGTTTTTTGTTTTGAGACAACTATGCTAACTAACTACTAAAGATACTTCCCAAACTGAGAAAAAACAAGAAACAGGAGAGAAAAACAAAACTCCAGGCAGGTCAGTTCGGTACCTTTTTTTAAGGGTGTAACACAACATGTTCTGGTAATTACCTTAATTTGTTTGCGTCAGGAACAACAAGAAAAATAGAGAATCTGAGGTTTGTACCAGGTTACTTGTGTTGATTCTAAACATGTTTTTAGCCCTGCTGATTTTCTCTGTATTGACAGCTGCATTTATACGTAACTTAGATGTAATGTACAAAAGAGTGTTACCCACTTTAAAACCTCTAACAAGCCTAAAGAAAGTTGGATCAACCTTCCCAAATAGGTGTTTTTGTTTGTGTTTCCCTTCTAAAACTAATAAAAGAGTCATCAGGTGTGTTAGTTTTAGTGCATATTTATATGCATGCGGGTACTGGGCGTCTTCTTTAGCGTGCATACAAGTACGCACTGTGTGCCACGCATTCAGCTGAAAGTCAAAGATGCTAATGTTGGCCTGAGGTTCAGGAAAGGTGTGTCTCCTGCTCGTCTCGCATCAAGCTCCATTCAAAGCTCTAAATACTGTCTGTGTGTGCAGAAACAGAAACATATGCCCACCTTCAGCGCCTTCTACTGAGGAAAATTTAACAGCTGATTTGTTGGAATTTTTTGGGCTTGTTTTGGAAGTCAGTGTTTATTCAACGACTTCAGGTTAACTCAACGTCTTTTATGTCAGTCAGCTGTTGCACAGGGACATATCTGTGGAAAACATCCCAATAAATGTGTTCATGTTGCATCATCGATTTGCAGGTGACATTTATGACACTTGTTCTTGTTTCCCTTTGATGTTCTTTTCTAAATTTATTAGAGGAGCAACTATAGCTTTAAATACATGTACAGATATGCAAAGTTATAAAAAATACTCCCTGTACATAGGCTGCGGTAAATAACTATTTTAGTTAAACTTGGAGCTGAAATGTATATACTTGTACACACACACACACACACACACACACACACACACACACACATATATATATATATATATATATATATATATATATATA
>JARVGW010000002.1:2202300-2214150 GCA_031762495.1 Anablepsoides rubrolineatus | reverse complement strand
TCTGCTTAATTGAGAATGACATAATGAAGGGATTGCCCACACCTGTCCATGAAATAGCCTTGGAGTCAATTGTCCAAATACTTTTGGTCTCTTTAAAAACAGGGTGGCACATGTTAAGGAGCTGAAACTCCTAAACCCTTCATCCAATTTTAATGTGGACATCCTCAAATGAAAGCTGAATGTCTGGACTTTATATCCATGTACATTAAATAACTATAACTTGAATATGTTTCAGTAAACAGGTAAAAAGACTAAATTTGTCTCAGTGTCCAAATATATATGGACCTAACTGTATATATGTATGTATGTAAGTATGGATGGATGGATGGATGGATGGATGGATGGATGGATGGATGGATGCATACATGGCTGAATGGCTGAACAGATGTGTGTAGGGATGTATGGATTGACGGATGGATACAGGGGTGGATGGATGGATAAATAGCCATCTGGACCCCCAGCCTCTTCCATCTAAAGAACCTATAAACTAAAATGAACAAGCAGATGAAGACCTTTGTTCTTGTATAAACTGCAGGTCTGTTATTCTTTAAAGCTGCTTTAAGCCTCATTTACCTTATTTTGTGTTGATTCATGCTTCCCGTATAATTTGAACAGATTTGGAAGTATTTTACTCACATCAGTCCCTTTCTTTGTTTCCAGTTTGATAACAGTTTTACACAAAGTTGATGTTTTGTTTTAGAACAGAAACTTTGTTAATATTTATGGGTTTGCTACTCTTTGTGGAGTTTTGGGTTCATCTTTCATTAGATCTATTGGACTTTTTTGACTATTTTGCAACCTTGTTTACATTTTTTCTTCTGGATTAATACTGACTGATTTTTTTAATATAATTATTTAAAGCAGGTGCCACTTGTTTCTTTAAGCCCTACCCCTCAACACACACAGATAGGCTTTGGATTCCAATTTTCTCCCCATGCAAGGTGTCCCTCAGGTTTTCAGCCCCTACAACTCATTCATCTCCAACCATCAGTCAGCTCCTCTGTGGTTTGTGGAGGGAGAAGTGACTCAAGAGATGCTGGTACTCACGGGTGCCGTCGAACCGAGTGGCGATAGTGTCCAAGAAGGTGTTCTGAGGCGCGATCAGACCCCGCATCACTGGCATGCGAGAGCGCGTCGAGCCGCGTCTCTCCCGCCGCTCCGCGCCACCATGGCTCTCCGCGGCGGTGGACACGAAGCCTGGCAGGAACCTGGATGAGTTCCCCGGCGCTCCTCCTAAGCCCTGGAGGAGGGCGCCGAGGCGAGACAGGCGGGACTCCACGGTCCAAAATAAGGTGACCACCGGCTGGGAGGAGAAGGAGAAGGAGCCGCTGGAGGTAGACAAGAGGGGAGGGTGAGGACGGAGGGTCGGAGGGATGGAGGGAAGAGGATGGTCACATTTACGCACGGATGTGCCGCAGCGCAGCGCAGTCCCTCTCTCCTCCTCCTCTTCTCTTACACAAACACTTTTTGCTCTCCAAACATTCACCCTCCTCAGCCGCACACTAAAACAGACCCCCTCCTGCCCCTGCCCCCACTCCTCTCCCTCTTATTTGAAATTCTATCAGTCTCTCTTCACCTCAAATCCCTTGATGTTCTAATGAATGCCTGCCTAAAGCAGGGTTTGTTCTTCTTTTGATGGGGGCATTACTTTAATAAAACACTGCCAGCACTGTCTGTCGTGTTTCACACGTGAAGCTGCTAAATTTGTCACTTCATGAACAAAATGGATAATTTAGTCAAGACAGGAAATAAGATTTAAAAAAAGATGAGAATCCTTGAATTAGTTTCATTGTTCTGATCCGTGTCGGCTTTATTAAAAACAGATGTAATGTCCTTTAGAGTGCAGTCATTTCCAGTTAATCCAAACTTTAATCTCATTTTATGATTTTTTTTACCTGCTCTTTTAAGTGGATGATGTAAATTATTCATTACAGTCAGTGGTCAGAGCTGGTCTGAGATTTTATAGGGTCCCTGGGCAGAAATTGCTGCAGGGGCCCCTCTATCATCTATGCAAAATTATCTCCTCAAATTAGTCCCTTTGTTTCATTTGATTTACTGTTAACACTTGGGATATGAGGCATTTATTTTCCCAATAGAGGATTTTATGAAAATATATTTATGAATGTTTTGAAACAACTGTGTGCCGTAGGATATTGAACATTTCAATCAACAGTTTGCTTTGATGTTTGTTGACATATTACATCAATTCCAAAAAATATAAATTGCTAACATGCAATGGTTGGCAAATCTTATAAACCCATATGTTATTCACTGTAGAACATATTAAATATGTTAAAGTTAAACTATAAATTCTATTTCTTTTATAGTTTGGCTATTTTAATATTATAGCAGCAACACATCTTAAAATGGGAAACATCCCATCTTTTTCTTTTTTTTTGTGTTTGTGTGTGGGGGGGGTTATGCAAAATAGATTTTACATCATGTTATAATGTAATTTCCTCATCAAAAACATACCCAGAGTGTACAAAGCCCTGTCTATTTGTACAAAGCTCCTCCGGAGCTCAGTCTGCAGTTGAGCTCCCACCCCACAAAGCCCCCCTCCCCCGAAGCATTGTTGTAAAGATGTGCTGAAACGATAGGAGGTTCTCAAAAGAAACAGAGGCCAATTTCAAGTTGTTTAGATCATTGATATATATTAAGGGATTTGTTTGAGACATGCCATTGCCATGTGTTGACTGCTGCTTAACATGAATCACATGTACACTGGTAAAGAAGATTAACACACCAGGAGGTGAAAAAATAGCTATAAACTGTAACACATTAAAATTCACAAAGAACAAGGAATAACATTTCACACGTACATTTATTCTGTACTTGCTGTAGTGAAGCAATAAGATAGATCACCTGTTCAGCAGCACATAATGTTAGCTGCAGGCAGAATCACGTAAATTATGCACCAAATTTAATGAACACAATTAGTAAACAGTTGTCAGAGTTACAATAGTAGGCTCTAAATGCAGACTAATACAGCATAGCCGGTGTTTGTCACAGCTCTGATAACAGCTGCCAATTTAATGCAATATTTACTTAATGTATGATAAATAAATTATTTTTTTTTACCTCACAATATATTTTTGTTTTTAAAACATTTTATTATAACATAGTGTCATGTATAACATAGACCTTTAATAGAATGCACTGCTAGATAAAACATTCACACTTCTGTGAATTAATCAGACAGCATTATATATATATATGTATATATATATATATACATATATATATATGTGACCCATCATATCGAAATGAGGATTAAGTCAAATTCGGTCAAAATGACCTAATTGCATTTTCAGATTCCTGGCTTTAAAAGCTATATTTTGACACCTGAATCATTCTGATATCATAAGTGGATCCAGAGATATGACTTAATTTGTCTTGTTGGTAACAATAACACATTACTGTTTGGTCTGAATCCTAATTTTATGTAAATTTATTTAGTATTTTTTCATGTTAATATAAAGCGAAAACCTCAAATAATATTTGTATATTAAGATTTCCCAGTTGGAAATAAACAAAAACATTTTTAGCTCACAGTGAAATATTCAAAATTTTAAGGTGTTTTTCCTCAAAATCAGCTTTTTTGTTGCTACTGCTCAGAAAAATGCTTCAAAAATGTTTTTTAGCATTGTATTTCAAACAGTTCATTGAAATGATACATTGATAAGGCATTAATTCATTATATTTTGACAAAATGTAATTTTTGCACATGTTTAAGACAAAACCCTATATCTGCCCATTTCTCCACATTCCACTTTTGGACTTAATCCTCATTTCGATGTGATGGGTCACAATATATCAATTAATGTGAAATACATCTAAAAGACTACAAAATATTAAGACATAATACTGAAAATGTGACAATAGTAAACAGGTGTACCAGGCTTGTTAAACATGAGGGAAGTCCCAGTGGGAGGGTGTTGTTTGGTGTCAAAAACACAAAAACTAGAAAATCTAAAATAAATGTCCAATCTCATGTAACACAAAATTATTGAGTCCAGAATTTTACAGCTAATTAATAGTGGTGTAAATCAGCAGCTTTATCACGTTACATTACATCGATATGTTTGGATGACGGTTCGATATTTCTCGATCTCGCCATCCCGAGACATTTCTACTTTAAAAAAGGTATATTTTTATTAGTGTTGGCCAGTAAAACATTCATAGAGAATTAAATATCACTATTGTGTTACTGAACATTGAACACATTCACATGATGTTGAAAAACTTGCTCTAATGGGTTGTAAAGGCACAAAATGATGGAGCAGAGCTGTAATCTTCAGTAGTGCCTTCTCTACCATTATACAAGGTGGGGGGCCTCCGCCAACGAAACACCTCCCAAGAATTTCACAGCATGTTGTCATTTTAATTTAAATAACGCCAGATCACGTCGAGAGCTATTTCTGCGGTCGCTCTTCACATCCACCTCTCTTATGAAGTGCCAAATTTGAAAAAAAAGACAGAAATGTTATTCATATTCTGCGTCAGAAACACACGGAGTTTCACATGTTCAAGTTTTGTTTTTTTGTTTGTGCAGTTTTTTTTCCCACAGTCAACAAATAGTAATGATGGCGCACTTTACACAGAAGTACACAATAGTGCCAATAGGGGGTGTCTAATCCTGTATATCAGTAGTTTAAATAGATGCAAAGTCAAAATTATATAAATGAGGTGTTTTCATAACAACTGAAGGTAACAGTTACTTGTGGTAGAAGTGAATTATGTTCCTTTAACAACAGTCTAAACATGTACAAACTGAGGGAAACAGTTGTTGAAGGTTTTAGAGGAGAATGTCGTCCCTTTCTTGTCTGATGTAGGATTCTAGGGGTTCAACTGTCCTGGGTCTTCTTTGCTGTGCAGGAGCAAATGTTCTAAAACCTGTATACAGGGTGAGGTTTTTTTTAGAACTTTATTAGGAACAGACAGTCAACAATCTCAAAGACAAAACTACCAAGTATAATGTACATGTTAATATAAAGAACCATTCATACCTCCATAATCCAATAAATTAAAAAAAAATTCTTATCAAACAGCTACTGATAAGATAGATAAAACAAAGACAATAAAATTAAATTAAAAAAAATAATAATAATAAATAAAAGGCCTATATTATCTGAGAGAGGTGATAAAACAGTTTTTTTGCATGTGGTTTTTAGCTTTGTCCAAGGTTTCTTGTTGTCTGATTAAATTCTGTCTTTATATTCTGTGTTCTGTCCTCTGTGCCTTGTCGGATCATTGTGCTGTTTACCTCAGCTTGTGTGGATGTCTTTGTGTTTCCCTCCTGAGCTACTTGTGAGTTTTTTGCTGCCTCGTCAGCCCTCTTTTTCTTAAAATAAACTATGTTTTTTGCACTTTGGATTTTGCCTGCGCCCTGGGTCATTCTGCCAGCCAATCCTCACAGGTTGGTTACATATAACAGTTATTAAATTCAATTCTAAATCTATGTTGTATAAATTAGTTTGAAGGATATATATAATTTAGAGTTTTGAAATGTATTTCTTTATATTCTGGTGGTAGAGGAAACCTCATAAAGTTTGATATTAATTTTATTTGATCTTTCTTTTTATAAATTTCCAGACCAGGATACATAGTTTTTGTCAAGTGTCGTCTTAAAAATGTATTGTTACATTTCTTATGTAGAAATTGACAGTGTTTAATAAAACATGATTTATTTTATGCTAATCTGAATCCATTTAGTGTATAATGTAAATATATTTTGACAGTTTTGTAGGAAGGAACACATTTATTATGTTTATTCAAAATAAACCTGCTATCTTTGTGAGGACCACACACACACACAGCCTCGCTCTGCACACAAGAACCCACGATGTTGGTTTTTCAAAATAAACTATCTTAACTTTTCATTGATGTTTAAACAGGGTTTCAAAGTCTGATTATTCTTATAAGAGCGCAAATATGGGATATAAATATATATGATATGTTTTACATTGTTTTAGCCTAATATAGGCCTATTATTTAAAAAAAATGAAGAAAACTTTATTCTGAATGTGTGATTTTTGCTGTGGCTGTGCGCCATGATCAATAACATGTAGGGGAAACCCTGGCATTTGGAATTATTTTATTTATTTTGTCATCATTTCTTGTACAAATTATATTGTATTTATTATGAAAGTCTTCAAATGCATATATATTGCCATTATCATCTATTAAATGAGTAATTGACCATATTTGTTTCTCCATCCAGTCTTCCATAAACATAAACTTCCTTCTATGTAAAACAACTCTGTTATTCCAAATAGGCACATTATGAGGACTGAAATTATGTTTGTAAGCCATTTTCCAGTTTAACATACAGGGTGAGTCAGAAGAATCAGGACATCCTATCTAAAACATGCAGGATAGTGGAGTTGAGAACCACTGATTTAGAATAGCCTATCAAAGGAGACTGGAACTGTCTCAGGAACAAATTGGTGCAATCAGATTTGCAATATTTCGTGTGGTTCAAAAGTTAAACAGAAAACATTGTAACAACAGCTACTAAGAACTTTGCTTGTTATTTGATGTGTTCAATGTGATGTCCCTGGTGCTGAACACAGCATGTCTGTATTCAAAAATTTGACTTTGATCCAATATGACAGCTTTCAAGATGGAGGTCATGTTCCGGACATAGACAAAAAGATAGGCCCCTCACCCATTGTTTGCTGGGGTATTCAGATATTTCACTTTCTCTTCATTTTCAGAAAAAAAGTGTGTTCTGATCTGTCCATGCCATAGACATTAAAGCACATCTACCATCAGAGAGGCAGACTTTGGAACAGAGTGCTGAACATGCTGGATGGCCCCACTCCTCTTTATTACAGAGGACGTGCTGTCTTTGCTTTCCAAAGAGTCTTAGGTCGTATTCACACCTGATAGTCCGGTAGACTCAGTTCGATTGGGGACAGAAATTGCAAGATTTGTTTACATTTTCAGTTGGTTCACATTCACACTGCATTTTGTCAAACAAACTAAACCCTGAAAACAACTTGTTCACCTCCCTCACCTGTGGGGGTTCTGCACCGAGAACCACTGAAGGAATCAACACAAAAACCACAGACGACATGAAGCACGACTTCCCTCTTCAAAAATTGTAAACAAACATGGAGTGACGTCAGATTTAAATGGTTATAGGATATTTTTTTTGTTTTTGGCAAATGTGCCTAACAAACACTTTTCAACAATGAGCTCAGCTGACGATGAGGCAGAACCATGTGGAATATTGTTTTCCACACAAAGCGGCTGAGACGGCTCCATGTGAGGTGGTGTTCACCGAGAAGGAGCACGTCCAACTTCACAGCAGTCATGTTCACCTTATACAGACATTGAGCCAGGGTTTTACAAGATATGAGTAACTTTATGTGACAGTCAGCTTCCTGCTTTTGGATCAGTCTGCTTGGTCTTCACACATGCAATCCAACTGCACCAGAGTTTGCTTCATTTCAACAGGTTTGTAGGTGGATCAGAGTTCACTGTTTTGGTCCGCATCAGAGTTCGATTATGCGTTCACACCTCCCAAAATGAACCAGACTTTCCAGGCAAACAAACTAGAGTTTGATTAAAGTGGCCTAAACAGAGCTGGTGTGAATACACCCTTAAATATAAATTCTTGTGACAGAACAGTTCAGTTTGAACAGGTTTAGTCTCTGAGAAGACTACAGCCTTTCTGAATGGTGTTTACATTAAGGTTCTTCTCTGCATGATAGAGCTTTAATCTGTGTTTATAAATGATACAGTGAACTGTGTTTACAGAGAATTGTTTGTGGTAGGGTTCCTGAGTTTGTGCAGAGATGTCTATATCAGAACCAGAACTCATTTTAATGCAGAGCCTGAGGGCCCAAAGATCACAGACAGCCAACATGAACTTGTACTTTGTGCTCACAGATTTCTCCAGACTCTGTATTTTTTATATTATTAACTGTAGATGGGATATTGATATGTTTACAATGTTTCATTGTGAATAAAATATAGGTTCATAGAATTTATAAATTATTGTATTTTACTTTATACATTTTACATTATGTCGCATCTTTCCCCATATTAGGTTGTAAATTTGAATACATAAAATAATATATAATGCTTAATCTGTATTTACAATTCATGAAGATGTTGAATTATGTATTTATAAAGTCATGCATTACACTAACAAATGGTGTCCCAATTTACCAATCATATCACTTGTTTTGTATCATTTAATAGTTAGTCACCCTATCATAAAATATCACACACACTTAAATTTTTAACATAAATGTGTGTCAACACTTAAGAGATTCAAAAATAGTCTTGATGACAAAGTTGAGCTAAAAGAAATTAATTACAAAAAATGTTTCAATGTTTAGTACTGCTTTGGAAAGTGTGTTTTAAATGTAATGTTTTTAAGTTTCTGGGGATTTCTATTTTTGGGTACATTCTAACACAAGATGACAAAACTACTAATTGTATCATGTTTTTTCATATATTGAATCATCTGACAGATTTTTAAAAAACAGTATTACTCCTATGACAGAGTCCCACTACATGTATACATCCTCTAAACTCGACCTTTAAGGCCATGTTTGCCAAATCAATAAGCTGGGTTTCTTATAAAAGTGGCCATCTGCTCTGAATCCCTGGTCGACTCACTGAAACATGACTTGTTCTATTAAAAACAAAAGTTTTCTGAATCCATCAGAGGTCTTGAAACACTAAAGGCCCAAAGTTTTCACACTCTTTGCACTTCGGCTGCCTCAGGAATCCCAAAGGTCTTGATGTTTGCAGTGGAAAAGCAGAATGAATGAAGCCCTGTTTTTTATTCTGTACATTTACAGCTACTGGCTCTTTTGCTCAACATATACTAACATTCTGATACAGTATCACCTTTCAGGCCAGAGATATAGACTAGATCATATTCTAAAATATATATTCACTGGTTCATGGAATATTTTGCTATCAGACATCAAGGTCGACTACCACAGCTATAGCTTAAGTTTTAAGCAAAAAAAAAAAATGAATTGACCAGTGAATAGCACTGAAAGTATGTGTTGTAAATTACTCTCAGCTATAATGACACTAAATTTTAGCTCAGTATCTCTGACCTTACCATTTCTAGCCATCTTAAATTTAGTCAGGTTCAACAGTTCATTAGTGTAGGTACAGCCAATGATTTTTTTTCCTGAGAATTTCATTGAAGTAGTGGTTCAAAACATACTTTGCTAACAGACAACAAGCTGAATTAAAAAAGGTCACGCTATATTTTACTCTCAAACACCCGAACATAAAACATTTGTATGATTTGTTTCAAAATATGAACTCTATTTTTTGCCTTTTGGTGGCGGGCAACAAAACAAGCAGGCAATAAAACAAACTAGTTGTTCTCATATGACAGCTTTTAACAAAGCAGGCCCTACCATCTGATGAGCCCAGGCTGCAGCAGAACATGTCAATCAAACAAGAAGAGGAACCATTAAATACTGTCACTTCTTCTAAATGTTGAATTAAAGAAAAAAAAATGGCTACTAGTTGTTTTAACAAAAAAATGCCTTATTAAACCATTACCAGACTGCAGTAGACACCAGGCTTGTGGGGTTGATTTGTAAGGAAACAGTGCCACCTACGGGACATTGTGTGCAACTGGAAAAAAAAAACACAACAACTTCACGGTGTGGCACCAATCAATACTGGCTTCTTTTTTTCAACAGAATACAACCTAAACAGCATGTAAAACTAAGTGCCCTCCATAAACCAGTGGTTTGTGGAGCCATGCTTAGCAGCAACAAGTTGAAGAATTGACATTTTAGTCTAAATGAGGTCCATAAACATTTCCTATAATTAGTTCAAAAGAGGCTTTTCCTGAGCTGATGGACAAACAGAAACAATTTATTTTCTCATAAGTGATGTTTTTTTCCTTTTTTAGCATAACACCTGAATGTTCTGAACCAGTGAAGTGCAAAATCTGCTTCAAAAACAAGGTGCTGAATGCTGTTATTAGCATCAGTTGGCTTGGTTTTGCTTATGGATGCAGTCAATGTTTACGGTTTTCCCACCACACACTGCTTGTGTTTTTAGTATTTTGGTAAATCAGTTGGATGCTCAATATTTGATGTATTGTTTATAGCTGCCAGGCCTCCCTTAAAAAAGAGGCGTGTGATCTTAGTGGGATTCACCTGGTTAAAGAAGGGTTGAATTTAAAAATCGAATAAACCTCTTATGGCAGCTAACTGATTTTTGTTTATGACTGGTTTGAAAACTCAATTTTTATTGGTCTGTAGTTTCATCATCAGGAATTCCAGGTGTATATTTTAAAAGGTGAATCTTCATGCTCTACACCAGGGGTATTAAACTGGCAGCCCACACCAGAGTTCGGCCCTTCAATTAGTTCATTCATCTCTTAAGCCCAAACCCCCAGTTTTCTACTTTATTTACTATAATTATTTATAATTATTACTATTTATTTATTTATTTATTTATTTATTTATTTATTTATTTATTTATTTATTTATATTATTATTACTATAGTTGTTGTTTTGTATCTACAGAAATGTCAGAATCTTGGCTAGAAGCTGGTACAAACCGTTTCTATGAACATCCAAGACAGTTACAATTACAAGCAGTTGAAGATAAAACTATGAAATTGAAAAGAAATTGTTTAAAAATTTATATTTAAAAAAATTAGAGAAATCAAAACAATATTTGTGCTAAATAGGAGGCATAACGTGTTATTTCAGTTTTTATATTATTTATCACTACTTTTAGGGTTCTAAAGATAAGATAAGATAAGATAAGGTAAATCTTTATTGTCATTGTACAAAGCACAATGAAATTACAGTGTTGTATTCATGATTAAATGCAGCAAAATAACCTATTTCAAAGGTAACATATCTTCATAATACTTGGTTTATTTACTTAATGACTTTAATTGCTGGATGTTTGGCCCTTCAGCTGCTGATCTGCATTAAATATGGCCTCCGGAGCAGTTTAGTTGAATAGCCCTGATGCTCTACACCAAACATTAAGGATTTCCCTTAGCTACAGCACTGTGTGAGGACTAAATGAACCTGGGTAGATCAGGAATTGACCACCTTTACTGACTCCATCAGAACCAGATTTAAAATGACATGAACCCTACAGAGTAGTTTATTCATCATTTGAATGGCAGAAGTTAAAAAGTTGTTATATCTCATATAACAGTATTCTTCACACATTCATATTCAAACTGTAGCTCACTTGATTCACATTCATTAAAACATTATTTCTACCTAAATGAAGTCCATGAGCCAGTCACAAAAACCCATCTGAGTTCAAATATGGTCCCAAGTTTAAAAAGAGAAGGGGAAAAGTGGTTTAAGGACATCCAGACACTGACAAACTTTTTGTTTGAAAAAAAGCTTCGGGTCTTCTTTTCACGATTTACCTCCTGCTTCCATTGAAAGTCCAGTTTAGAAAATTGTTTCAGCTTTGATATGTTTTACAAAATAAATAGTTTGCTTAAGCTGCACTGTAGTAGCTAAGCTACCTCTGAGGTCATGAGCGCCCCCTACCCTGCGGCAGGAGAACTGCCTGCCTCACCTCAGGCCTCTAGTGGTTCTTTTTATTTGTGTAAAAACATACATTAAATTAAAATTATATATATATATATATAATTTTATATACGTTGATTTTATTTTTCTCTGCCTTATACAGTGGGGAAAATAAGTATTTAGTCAGTCACCAATTGTGCAAGTTCTCCCACTTAAAAAGATTAGAGAGGCCTGTAATTGACATCATAGGTAGACCTCAACTCTGAGAGACAAAATGTGAAAAAAAATTTGAGAAAATCATTTTGTCTGATTTTTAAAGAATTTATTTGCAAATAATGGT